>UZAN01000318.1:0-10854 GCA_900618425.1 Echinostoma caproni | reverse complement strand
GTTTTGTATAGGCAAAAGGAAATCAGGTGAAACAATGTGATTGCTGATACTGACTAAATCTATCTATATAGGTATTCATCGTGCGACACTCCGACTATCATCAGATCTCTTCTACTCAAAGCCTACTATTTCTGACCTTATTTACGGGATGCCATGTGGTGTAGCCCCGCATCAGACGCAAAATATCTATGATAGTATCCACGTACTTACTTCTGTTGGTTGAATACCTAATAATGGAGCTTGAAATGTTTAACCAGGGTAAAATAAAATCCTGTTTAATCAAAAGGCTGGAGTTGGATTGTTATTTGTAGAAAAGATTTGAACGAAATAGATGCAGTTTTTTGAGTGTCCATCACACACCCCTCCCGTCTCTTACCCAACACCGATGTATTCAAGATCTAAAGTAAACGGATTCGACAGAGCCCGTCACAGTCTCAAATAGGTTTGGTAAGGATAAGGTAATCATTCTAATTCAAAATGACGTAGTCATCCGTAAACATTCGGAATTAATTGAAACATCAAATTAAAAGTGAAACTGCAACCCTCATGGGACAGTTTAAGGGGTTTAAATTGGCAGTTTTGCGACGGCAGTTTCCTTCTCCCTGGTGATAAAGTCAGCAGGATAGATCTGATCGGGAACAACGCATACGAACTTGTATTTGCACTCAATGCCAAGTTTATAAGCCATCAGAACCAACTGGTTTCAGCCAGGCATCAGTTTAGCTTACCTATATCGAGCTAATACAGATACTATGTAGCGAGCAGTTTTAACATTTCATAAAAGAAAACCTTTTGATGCGAGTGATTATTACTCACAGTGTATATGTCACCAAGGGAAGCACCACATATCACCAAACATTGGCAACAGAGTTTTACATGTGATGGAAATTATTGACCGACAATGAGCACTCCACAGCTGTTTTGTCCTCACTGGGACTGGACAACAGTGCGTCCATGTCGGGACTCGAACCGTGACCCTCCAAGTTGGGACCCACAAACCCTTATCCTTTCTCTCAAGGGTGTTGCACAAATGCATCACGCCGACATAACATCTGACGATTCCCTGTGTCTCGCACACTCCCTTGCCCTTTTGTCTCCTCCTTTTGTATTCCAACTGTTTCTTTTTTCTTAAATATCGCTTCGAAACATTCCGAATGGAGAACCCATCATATATATAATACTATGGTTTAGCATAATGGGTCAGAAACTATACAAGTTATCATTTGTGGCAGGCATTGATCAAGGTTGATATCTTTTACTCGTTAGTAATTCTTCCCTACCGTGGGGTCGTTCCTCACCTTTTGCTATTCATCACATAAATTTATGTAATAAAACAACTGTAAGAGTGATGATCATGTCAAATATCATCATTACTATTATTACGACAACTATTATCGATCACAGAAAGTATGTTCGTTCAGAGATATTTTTCAGAGCTTCTCAGGTTTGACTAGATATAATCGTCCGCACTTATTCAGTGATGAAAAGCAGAAACAAAAACCCGTGATTACGAACAAATGATGGATTAGCACATGCTGAAAACTGTCTGGTAATTGAACAAATCGATTGCCCGATTTATCTCGGATACTCTCAGTATGAATGAAAGAAGTCGACTAACAAAGACAGTATGTGCGCCTTAGGAAACAGTCAAACAATCCTCTTTCAATTTTTCTTTCTTTTTATCAAGCAACTGATTGATTTACTTCACACAATGCCTCGTAAAGAAAGTGTGAGCAATCGCGTTCTTATTCACTCCAGCCCCCAACCCGCTTGAAGTATATCATCGACCATTTCGTATCCATTGTCTTTCGTTTTCTATCAGGTAGAACTGGTCATTTTTGTTGGAGCCAGCCTAAGGGTGATTTACTGTTATCATTGTGAATCAATCATAAGGTCAAACAAAACGACAAGTCAATGATTGTTTTAAAACAGAATGGAGGGCATGTTTCGTAGGAGTGACATCAAACCACAATGTGTTGTACGCTGTCTTTGATTTTAAATAATAATGTTCTAATTAACTTTCAGCTCTAGAAGTTCTTTGTCTGAACTCTTCTGTTTGACGTTCCTTTCTGGTTTGAGGAGGAGTTTATTTGCTACTATAAATCACTTCGTTATTTGAGCATGTTGTGGGGAGCTTGTTTGAAGGTTCACTTCGATACTGTACAAGGAATTTCGGAATGCTCAACTGCCATATATATATATATATATATTTATCCTGTTTACACAATCGTTGACCTTGACATAAACAACAATGGAACAACTCTCTGGTTGGCATGGGTACGATGATGCTATTCCTCCTTTGTGAGCCAATTTCAGGCTGATTATTGATAGCGATCGGTTAGTCTTGGATTCAAACCCAACCACCAGTAAGATTGTACTTTTGTGATAGGCCTTCATGTTGCCGTTCAGTTGAATACTACCAATATCTTATGAGTTGTTATTCTATTCCACAATTAATTAATAATGATCTATCCCAATCCGGTAAGAACAATATACAACTCTGTCCGGTCGAACACAGGGATACCTACTAGTATCACTACGCATTGGACCCCTGGGAGCCCAATGCAACACCTTCTTGATATTCCTCTCTCTATCGTCCGATTTAATCCTCCCCGGTTTTGTTGAATGTAGCAGTCATTTTTGGAATATTTTCCACCGAGTCGTAACCAAAGAAAGATGGTTCCTGGCGTGCAAAAATCGTATTTTCTAAATCAGATATGTGCTAAGTGAAACAGTCTTATCAGCTACCTAGCACCTTACGGATTCGATTCTTCTGTGGGGTCAATTTATTCACGTCTCTGATGATTTCCGACAGGTGGTGTAGGGTGTTTTTATCTTTTCATAGGCATTTTCTGTGCTTTCCTTACCACAAAATTTCATTTTTTAATCCTAAGATATTTTTCACTACTTCTTTTATTTCCGCTTGAAATGTTCAATTTTCTTTTATATCAGTAGGGAAAGTGATTGCAATAAATGATGACGGTGCTTCAGTTTGATGGAAATAATTTGTTTACACCGATTCTGATTTTTCTACAATATTTCAGCATTCCTTCTTGAATGCTGCTCAATGACTTAATCATCCATGACCCATATCTTTTGTGTCATTAGGCTGAACACGTACATTTCTCGAGATAACTTTCTATTTGTACTAACTGAACCGCTTTACATGTGTAATTGTTTTCAATATCATTTTCAAAAATCGATAATTCGCCTCTCCGTGGTTTCTCTTCCTTATTGGTATTTCGGTGTTTTGGTTTCCGTAGACTGCGGCCACGTATCTGTCTGGGTAAATATCGATCCATCGCGACGCAAGCACCCAGTCACCAAGCCCTTCAACGGTTGCATCAGGAAGCCAGCTACAATCGAGCCGTACATGAACTGGCCTATCAGTATGCGGAACGAAAACAGTTGGCTGCTTGGTATGTCCTCCCGCCGACTACCCACCCACCCCGGGACAGAATAAACCGTTAGGATACAATAACCATTTGTGCGACTTCATGGTCCGATAATTTCCCCCACTGGTTTTCAACTTACCTAAATAGAAAAATGAGATTAAATGAAATCGAATTTTGATTACACGATTTTGGTCTGAGATTCACAGCGGATGAGTTTGTTTACCCTTCAAAACCAATTTTTTTATTTCGGCTCGGACCACAGGGTCACTTAAAACATGATTATACTACTCAGCTATCAATCCCAGCCAACATCCTCTATGAGATGCGAAAAATATTCTCGATTGTTTGATCATGAGAACAGAGGTAAGCAAACCAGCGTGCTTTGTGGTGCTACATGACCTGAATAATTGCAACATAGTTGACAATAAGAAAATCATATGTTGAGAGCAGACAGCAGCAGCAGTATTTTTTTAAAGCCAGCAGAGTTTTGAATGACATGATGTAATTGTGATAGTTGGTATACGTGGTGTTTGTGTATCTGAAAGGAAGATGATGATAATTAATTAATGAAACTCTACGAACGGAGGTTACGTTACTAGGTTGTAAGTGGATGGCCATGATAAGACCAGATAATGTAGCACCGAAAACAAACTTATTTGCTAACCATTGATCTCACATTCTTTGTCTCAAAAGCAGTAGACATTTTACACTGTAAACGTTATGCAAGACAATTCTGCTTGCTAATGATATTCTGTTTGAAACCAAAATCTATAGACCATAGAATATAATCGCATAAAGTCGGGAAAGGTAACCTCAGTCTATTAATGAGCGCATTAGCATCACATCCAGTTATATTATATGTACCGGTAGTAAATATTTCCTATAGAATCTTCGGCTTTATTTTCGCTAGCACATGCATTGTCGTGTGCATTCGAAATCAAACTCTACAGAATGACTCGACCCATAACCGTCCAATGCATTTCTACTGTGTCTACTCATGAGTAGTTTGTATTAACAGAAATTTTTCCAAGCGGGCGTGGTTTTCAGCACATAATGGAAATAAGCTGTAAACGCAAAATAATTTCTTTTTATTTATTGCATTAGTTGTTTGCGTAAATGTTTTAATTATTTATCAAACTTTTGGATATTTTTAATTGTTTTGACAAACGGCGAGATCATACGAAATGAATAGGAAAACTACGTGAAGAGTGTTTGGAATAAACTCAATAAAAAATGAAAACCGAAATTAAATAAAATAAGTATGGATATATAGCAAAACAATTGATGAGTTAAGCCAATTATAAAGAGAGGAGTTTACAGGAAAATTGAGATATTTTAATCACTGGGTTCTCTATATCCACTTCATTAAAACTGAAGGAAGATACCTGTCGCACGATGCTAACATTTCCTGCTCAATCGCTAATGTAAAAACAAACAAGCTCATATATGGCATATTGGGATGTTAAATCCTAGTGATCGGAAAAGTGAAGAGAGACAGAGGCTATTAGATTTAAAAGCAATATATCAACGCCACGGCAAGTGAGCTGATTGCGCCAAGAACCCTTGAACCTCCAAAGCGGGATGATGTAATGTGATTAACAAAGCCCCACAGTCGACAATTTTTTATTGCAGTTACGTAACGGTGGGTTGAAAGAGGAAGCAAGATTGATTGTGTATTTGGTTGTCATGATGTGTTTCGCATTTGATGACCCCGGGTTCCGTGAGATTGCCTAATTACTGAGCGTGGGTCGTGCCATCGACCTCATCAGCCGCATTGGGATGTGTTTGGCCGCGCGTTGTTCTAACTTACGGTTGCTTCAGACCGTGTATGCATCACCCCAGCTGCAGGTGAACTGGTTCGCTGTATGTGAGACAAAACCACAGATTGAAGTTGAGCAGCTAGGACTGTGCGGTTCAGCACTAGGTTCAGCTTTTGACGCTCATATTTCAGAAGGTTATCTCTCTTGAATGAAGGTTTGAGACATAGACAGCTTTCTGGTGAACGATTGGGTATAGATTACCTTTTGGACAGTGTTTACTGTGGATATAAATGAATCTTTCGGGGGAACCGTTCCGTAGTGATGTTTTTAATTTCAATAGCCCCTGTCGATCTGTACATATCCGTTCACTAGGATTGACAAACCCAATATATTATAAATTTGCCTAATTGTTTTACATCAGCAATTAAGAAGATTAAAAGAAGTGTTAGCATCCCGTGACAGATAGTTTCTTTCGGTCTTGAAGAAATTGAGGTAGACCGTGGTACTACTTGTTTTAGAACCAATTTACATGGATTGCACAACTCCAGTTTCCTACTCTTATAATTGTGGGTTCTACTGTTGTCATCGTCTTCACACAATCCTTTGATGGTTCTCCTCGGTGTTGAGGTAAAAACGGTGAATACTATTTCTAAGTCAATCCTGTGTCCGCTAACAACCAGATGTTTCAAGTTTTAATTCATAATACTCATAACAGTTACCTTAAACAAGTTATTGGGAGAACGACCAGTTTCCTATTGAGTCAACATTTCGTTTCGTGTTCGATTTAATGATTAATGCAGTCGCAAAGAAACTTTTATTGAATAAAATGTTTGGATTGATAAGTTTATTGATGATTTGCTGTTGAACAGAACATTTATCCAACGAACTGTCATGCCCACACATCGAGGCCAGCCAGAAAGGGGGTTACTACCTAGCAATAATGCAATGATTCAAAAGCCATTCGCCTGTAAGATGCATAGCTGTCGCTATCATATTATAAGCTAATTCACGAAGAATGAAGGTCAGATGTTTTTTCCGGGGAAACGTGCTGACCGACCCTAATTTCATGATCGTACCTTCTTCAATTTTTATCCGAAAGACGATAAATGCAGGTGAGGTGGACGAACGCACTGTGTCGACATTCAATAATTATTTCAATGGGTAAAGTATCTTCATCCGGATGGTTGCTGCACACAAATCTGAGAATGGTGAATTGGAAGTGGAAGAACTGTGGAGTTCAAAAAAGACCATAACACCCTAAGAAATGGACAAATACACGACTGATTACAAAAATTCTTCGTTTCAAATATCATAAAAATGTTCTTTGCTGATCACGAATATCAGACTACAATAATTTCGCGCATAGCTTTCTGAGAAGCTTTTAAATGATAAAAATTTTCTGATCACTCTATCACTCTTCATTAGTTCACTCAACTCAGATCATATTTAATTTGGTCTGTCCTGTAAAAAACAGCCTTAAAAACACTAGTTCACATTTCTTCATACTTCTAAAATTATCCCACACCATTTCATCTATAATTATCTGATCAAGCTGTTAAATACGAGAAAAAAAGTTGATACATGTTGGTGGTCAGCCATTTACGGCATTATGGTGTCATTTGATCGTCAATTTAAACAAACGATTTCAAAAGATACACGTCCTACCGAGCGGTATTTATTTTATGGTTATTCAATATAACCTATAGCTACAAATCAGTTTAATTGGCTGTTTTGCGGTATGCTACCCAAGACTGACAGCGACAACCCAACTGTGCTACGAAAATCAGATCCTTTCAAATGAACGAAATGTGTTATATTACTCATAAGTAGTCAGTTCGTGGACAATAAAACAGCAGTCCACTCTTGAAAAAGCCATGTGCATAATGGTGGAGATGAGGTTGGCAAAACCACTGTAACCTTTATTTGAGACTATCAGCAGTGTGAAGCAAACTCCGAATGCAACAAAGAATCGCTTTTCTGATTGTTGGGTAGATAATTAAATTATTGGTTCCTTTCCGATAGAACAAAAACAAAACAAATACCGTCCACTTACTTTGCTTTTTCGGTTATCAGGTACTCGGATTTAATTAACGATCTCTCCGAGATACAAACGGACGAAAAAATTGCACCCCTGTTGAAGCAGCTGATTCCCTATGCTCAAGTATGTTTCACTGAGAGACAGACAATCTTTAAATTCTTTATATTCTTCACAATAACCGATCCGTTTCACCAGCGTTGCTTGCTTTTGTAAAAACAGTCTGTAACCAGTCATGTTACTCACCCGCTGACGAATAGTGTCAATGGCCTTCTAATTCGAAAAGCAAAAAAAGACATGTGAGTGATCGTCTGTTTCAACCAGCCTTCTATCCTTCCCCTGGCATTCTCTTTGATTGCAGTTATCAGCAAGCCAGTTTACTGTAACCCAGTTCCTTCGGGTGCTTCGAACACTGACCGTTTGGGAACTGTGCTCTCCGATGATGGCGTCTGCCGTGGAATTTGTTCGCGGCCGCATATTGGATATGACGTTAGAAGAACATGTGGAGTGGTTAAAGAAGGTGGGTTGTGAAACTGTCATGGAATACGTAGTGTTCAATGGTATTCACAATATGTTCAATGTTCCAGTAGGATTCTCATTGAATGAAAGATCACATAGGTCGGGAGATGAAACGACTAATTTATGAATCTAAAAATTCATAGTCAGTCAATTAATAAACCAGTCCAAACGTTAATCTACAAGTCAAACGTGTATTTAGCTGATGATTTCATCATTTGGTCAATCCTTTATATAATTTATACCATTAAGATAGTCTATTATGGATTTAACAAATCAATCAATTTAGAGTGTGATAATCGAGCAATCATGTGTCTACAGTTGCATGCATGGCTGTCTGTCGTTCAAACAGCTGATTGCTCACGACATAGACAGTTCTACACCGTTCCGTCCAATTTCACCTTTGACTCTGTGGCAAAAGGACCCAAGTTGCGAAGTCCACAATTGTTTCCTTACCCGGGGGCTTGTTTACCACAACCAGTTCATCAATTAGTCTTTGAAAGCTCAATCCATGATGAATGCCGAGATATTCTTCACCGCGTTATTGCTGTTGTTCATACAAGTGACACTAGTTTCTACCATACCTTTTGCGCATCCCCCTTGTTTATGTTCAGGCTCATCCCTGTCTGGCAGACCAGTTGTCTTGAACGGCGTCGGTCGGTCGCCTGCCACTATCAAACGCGCTGGTTATTTTCAATCCACAGATCAACAACAACAGATAAAAAATCGAAAAACTGGAGATATTTCAATCTCTCTTGTCTCCTCCCTCCTTCCTCTAGTTTGATTTCTCGTTTATCAGTCCTTTTGCGGAGTTGGTGAGCAGAAAAAATACGGACCTACGGAAAGAAGATCATGTGTAGCTCAATTGAAATTTCACTCAAACACTCATGGTGATTACGCTACAATCAATTTCTTCATTGTCGTTTCTTCTTACTGTCCTCTTTCCCTCTCTGTTACCTATGGTCAAAGATTAGTTTGAAGGAATAAAAAAATAACTAATATTGATTTGTTTTTTTCAGTCTGGATAGACCTTTTAAGATAAGTTTGAACTGCACTAACATATACAAAGGTAGACAGGACGTTTGGAATAGTGGGCGGTGACTCCTTTTTGCTGGTATGTCGTGTGAACTACGACCATTCTTCAAAATTTTGAATGTAAATATCGGCAAACAAGTACGTAGACCTTAATAAATGTACTGTTCTGAAATGGAACTAATCAGAAGTTGACAGATGTCTGAAATACCGTCAAGCATTGCATTACATAACTCATTCGCGGCACAAATAGATCAAATTTATAGGACAGAAAATTGCGATGGAACAAAACCTACAAATAGCTGTCGATTGAAGCAAATTGATGCAATGCGATTGGTCAACTGTATCAAGTGAAAAGCAGTCACGTGCATGCGCGGGTAAAGCAATGAATGATCTATTAAATGGTGTCTTTTTACTTTCAGCAATCAAATGACAGAAAAGATATCAGGTTAGGTAATTAACCAATAAAAGAAAGCCTCAGTATGTTCGGGGGTGGGTGTCTCGGGATGTGACTGGTCACCCTTCCCTTGCATCTCGCAAGCGTCCCAAATAGCTTCTGCTGAGGAAGCCCTACTCACTACCTTCTCGTCGCAGAAGCGTTCTACAAGCAAAGTAGGAGAACAAAAAGCCGAAATCCGAAGCTTTAACCGTATCGGTGAACCACTGGTAGTTCACCTAGAGGAGCTGGCTAAACACCCTGATTCCAAACCAACTAAGAACTGATGTACCAACCACAAAAACACCTTCCCAATTGTGGCAGATTTCACTAGCTCGGTCAGGCATTGTGATTTATTGAGGAACACAATTTGCTCAGGTTTACCTTGCCCAAAGGGTGTATGATCCGATAAACTGGAAACCGGCCCCCAATGGATTGCTTTTTTTTACACATCGCCCCGCTGCTTCGCAGATCAAGATTTGGCTAACCGAAGGCACTGATTGTTACTTTCCAAAGAAAATTCACCTACCTTCTATATTCTGATTATGATAATGTGATATCTTTCTTGCAAAATTTTATTTACCCACCTACCACACCTCGGTCACATGAACACACAAAACCTGTTTGTGTCTCACTCATTGCAACCATTTCGCTGGGAAATTTGATTTACATGCGCACCGCTGAATTGCTTTTTCGTCGCCTCTCCCTGCCCACCCTCACTCCCTCCTAACTGAAGTTATGCGTTCGGAAGGGTCATAAAACAATGTAGATTTCTGTGGGACAAACTCAGACATGTGGTGGTTCTCTGTCTCTCGGTAAACCCCTAGCACACACACACACACACACACGTTCTCTTGCCGTTCCATCGGCGCACTTATCCGATGTACAGACATTTGAGCACTCTCTAATCAGGTCGAACTTGTTGCCCAGAGAACTATAGATATCTTTCAGTCCTGCTCATCTCCACCTCATCCCACCCTCCCCCACATACAGTTTCTCGTCCTTCCTCCTCCAACGATCGGACTTGATTCGCCAAACACAACCAATTCTCGTCTTTTCAGAACCGGTCTGAGAGAGGGCGATTTTATTATTTTGTATACTTATGGATGGTAGTCAAAATATCGCTGTGAAGGGAAAAAACAGGAGTACAAGAAAAAGTGGCTTCATTTGTCCAATTTGACCTAAGTATCTAATTAGAAAGTAATAAGATTGGAGCAAAACTTCATGCGCTTTTGAGAACGCGAACCATATCAAGCAAGAAAATAAATAGATGTGGGTTGAATTTGTCCAACAAAGTTCATTTGAGTTAGAACTGTCAGTCTGAGCCTCCCTCAGTCGCAGTTTATGGCAATAGTTGACCAAACAAGAAGACTGAGTAGTGGGGCAGTGGTGGTGTGGGATGGAGAATGCTGAAACCAATTCAGAACGGACACGCGACGAAACGATATCTTTCGGCCCTCACCGCAAAGGGCTGCGGAGTGAGCATGACTAGGGGACGGTTGGTGGGGCTGGAGGAAGAAAATGCATTGGAATACCAGACCTACTAGGTAACCTCATCTTCGCTTCTGGCCACCTAGAATACTACGCGTTTGTGTGTATGTGTATGTGTTCACTCGGTCAATCCAGGTGTTGCTCTCGTGCGAAAACTCATGAAAGACTGAAACCGACGCGATTGCAGTT
>UZAN01000317.1:0-10859 GCA_900618425.1 Echinostoma caproni | reverse complement strand
GCAGTTCGCCACCGCAAGTTCCGAAGTGTGAGTTACCATCTCCATAATTGAACAAGAGAACCTCGTGACTATGGGGGTTTAAACCGCCGGCTGCTTAGCAAAAAGGGTGTGTAAGACATATGCCATCAAGGGGAAAGCAAGTGAGACGGAGAGAATCAACCGTAACGTTGGTAAATCTTTCGACAATAATCGGAAATTGCAAACATACCAATCAATATTTTCAGTTCTCTTTTGGCTCATTTTCTTAGGCGCGACTCCCCATGTATTTTAAAAATTGCTTCTGTTTGATTAAGAAAAGAGAAATCATGTTTGGTTGATAGATGACAACATCGAGAATGACCAGTTTCTTGATCACAAGTGATAGGATAGCAACTAGTCACTATACAACATTGTAAATACCAACGCTAAATCACACCGATTCTTGGGTTTGAAGAACCATCTCTCTGATTGGCTTATTCAGCCACATCGCTGATTGGTTAACTTCATTTGCTATGTTCGACCAATCAACGAACGATATGGCACACCCGCACACGGTGCATACTTTTTGTCACCTGGGTCGGTATGCGCATAACCATTAGAACGGACAAGTCAGCCGGCGTCGGCCCGACATTCGCTATTAGGTGGATGTAATTTCTTTCGTTTCTGGGATTACGTTTCAACTTGTTTTCGCGTTCTGTTGTGGATTATCTTCATCGCTGGTGTAAACGCTTTGTATATGATCCATGTACATGACTATGTTAACCAATCTGGATGTAAAACTGCAAACATCGTACCCGACCTGTGATTTGGAAATGCTCGAAGTGAGTTGATACAAAATGGTCTTTGTCTCATGTACCAGAATCTGTGCTCCGTATGGTCGTGTTTCTTGTTGGAGAACTATCATTAATACACCGTCGCATGAATTTATTTAGAATATACGTTTCTGTTCCGCTGCTTAATTCAATACTTAAAACGATTTACTTCGGTCAGTAGGTGCTTCCATTGTTTATTGACTCTTATTGTTTAATCAGGACACAGTTAGGTGTTATTCGAGTTGAGTTCAGTTCTTACAATCAATAACCATGCACTTTCGCGGGCCGGTTCAGAATGATGTCTTTTGGCTGCCCATTTGCATAAAATTTGCAGAATGAGGAATAAAATGTTGACAAGTTTCAAGCGCACTTACATAGACTGAATTTACAAGTGTATTGCGGAGTTGCACGAGCGCCTCTGTTCGCGACACCCAGCCATCGGTGACCATGATCTCGGGGTCCCCAGCCAGGGAGCATAACATAACCTTAAACAAGCCAAAGAATGTGTGTTACGATGTTGAACAAAAACACATCGACTATGATAATTGTGTTTCAGTTATCTTTTTTATTGCACGCCTTTTTTGAGGTACAGCAGATTGGGTAAACCCCACAGTTACAAAGACCTGCTGTTCAGTGATGCTAACCGGTAACCTAAACTCTGGGAGTAGCGAAACCGCTAGTTCAAACATGGCCTAGAATCGGGCGACAGCACAGCTGCCTACTGTCAATATGGGGGGACAGTTGCGGGGCACAAACCTCGAGCCACACCAATGAAAGCGATTAAACCCCTGCGCCAGCACCACCCGGATTACTCAGACCTATGGCTAATTCGCACGAGTATAACGGGAGGTTCTTGTTTTGCTCATATTTTCCAAAGTTTCTGGACACCTGATTTTGCTGAAAAACATTCAGATTCAAAGAAATTCGCTTGGAGGGGACTTAGAGAAAACGCTTCCAGTTGTGATTGTACACCTATCCTTTGGAAACGATACTATAGTTTGCTATTTTTTCATCACATAAAATTTGTACCATCTTTGTACATTCAAGTTGTATTTCATGCCTACCCGGCACTTGGCTTAATGCCTTACAACAATGGCGCACACCTCAACAAATAATTATCCAGTCTACAAGATTATTGCGAAATTGATTATAATGAAAGACTAATAACTGTATAGGCCAAGTGCAGCTAAGCACTCGCTAAACGTTCTCTACAAATTCGATTACGAACTCCTCTGTAATGAATAGATGGGCTTAGGCCTGCATATCTCGAGTTACTGGGTCACATGTATAAGTAATTTATCGTTCGTTTTTCTGAATAAATCCTAAAAATTACCGTATTTGAACACCAAAACCGCTCTTATTGCGTTTCGACAATTAACGAAGTTTCTTACCTTTTTTGAGATCGACAATTTTGTGTCATTTAGTTTTACCGCGAACTATTTGTTTTGTAGTGAAAGCTCATCACGTGTAGGTTTTAACCGGAACATACAGCATGGCACGCCACATGCCAAAAGTACACGCGCCCAGCCAGACAGTCACCTGTGGCGTTCACGCCGGATAACCCTATTGTCAAATTCAGTCTGGTTAGTGGGCGTTGTCGACAGGCAAAGGTCAGACAACAGCACCCCACCCATCGTGGATCGACAATCTCGCGATTCCCACGCTCCTGTCCGCGCGGAGTTGATTCTATGCTGTTCCCCCTCCCTTTTGTTTTTCCTTGACAGATCAGTCCCGTGGAACAAAACAAGATGTCTGAGTGTCCTCGCGTGTGCTCCAGTTCACCCAGCCCCTCCGACTTATTGCGATCTACTTGCTCTACCGAGTATTTCGTTTCGACCGACATCCGTCCTCCATGTGAATCTGCTTGTCGAATGAACTCGAACGATGTTGATCACGTATCCGCATCACCGATGATCGAACGCTATCCTGGTTCTCTGACTCACTCTACCGACCACTGTATGGATGGCGATACCGTAGAAGAGTTAGTCCAACGTCGAATCGAACTCCGTCGCAGACTGAGTCGACTAAATGATCAGTTACTTAAGTTATTGTACGAGGAATGGGTAAGTAACCAATAAACTACATTTACGTGTTTGGTTCAGCGCACCAGTTTATCCGTAATTGACTAATTACTCCTGTTTCTTCTGTAGACCCTTACCGGTCACATTCCTGAAGGTTACGAAGATCTCCTTAAGGAAATGAACAAAAGAACTCAGCCGGTGAAAACCACCTCATACCCACTGCCGCGAATGCTCATCCGACGTGCCAGTACTCTGACTCGACCGTTGCGAGATTTTTCTGATCTGAGCACATCCTCACAGGTAGGCGCACTTCTGACTTCAAGTTGTCTTGTCACCACTGAAATTAAAACCGCTCTAATAATCTGTCATTCCCTCGTGTTCTAGTTATCCGGTTCAGTTCCCTGGTCTGGAGATTCTGGTCATGACGACAGAGATTTTACCACTCCATCCAAATTGTGCGACGAAACCGCTCCGACTTTCAAAGTGCCTACTACATTCCGTCACGGAAAAAGAAATCCAGAATGTCCATCTGAACAAATTGATTGTCCTGCTTCTGCAGCGTCAACCCTGAGCGGGGATCGTGCATTGTCCGTTCTCCCAAGTTTTTCCCCAAACGATTCGCACACTGTGCTCAATATATTTTCGTCAAACCATGGCGAAGACCTCGATAGCGAACAAGATGCGTTAGTGGAAGAAGGTAGCTGGACTGAAGACGAAGAAGACATTCGTCGAACTGCGTACGAGTTACAGCTGCGTCGTTTGGAGATTGACTATGCAGTTATTTCCCAACTGCATGCGGTGCATAAACAACGTGCGATCGAAACAAAACGCGAAGCCTATCGGATTGCATATAAATCCAATTCTAGAAAGGTTAGATCCGTGCTATTTCGTTTTATTTTGTCTTAACCCCCAAATGTTGTGCTAACTTGATATCGTTATCTTAATCTTTCCACAGCTTAAAGAAATCAGTGCACAAATGTCGGAGATCAGGGTTCGATTGCAAGGTGAATCCAAAGAAGAAACGCAAACTAAACAACGGGGTCCAAAAGCCACTTGGCAGCGTCGTAAAACATGGAATCCGTTACGTTTCCCCGCAACCCAATGGGCTGTTTCGACTTTACCTAGGCGACAGTCTCGCCTCGATTCGCCCGATAGTGCGCGTCTGCGACCATTGGATGCTTACTCAACACCAGTGACGCCGGATCGTCGTTTTAAGCTTACTTTCGATTCACCTCAAAAACCGCCGCCAAGTTTGGCCTCCGGGACGACATCTCCATCCATGTCAAGGGCAAGCAGTCTCGCTTCACATGAACAATCCAGAGAGGACACCATGAATAAACGTCGGCCGAAGCGAACTCATCAACACCGTGCTTCGCTATTACCTCTTATCCAGTTATTCCGCCATTCGGGTAAGCCACCACAGCAATGTATACTGCAACAAACCCATAAACCCGTACGGCACTCCAACCGTCGCACTTTACGTACCCTCTATGATAGGCATACATCGAAAAATTCCCAATGCGCTGACCAAACCACCGTCCATCAACATAACTCAGAAAATCATTTAGGCTCACCCACTCGAATACGTTCTACAAATTGTCCAGTGGGGCAAGATGCAAGTAGAGGACTCCCAGATAGATCGAGTCTGTTTTTTCCTCGCCAACTATGGAAAGATTTGCAACACAGTACCTGTTCATCCTTTGACGGTACGGATCCGCATTTCAATTCACTTATTTCTTCTGTGCGAAGTTCGATGTACTGCCCTGCGCAAAATATGAAAGCGTGCACCACCTGTTCCAGAAATGGATTATGCTCGATCGAGGTAAGCCTTCAATGTCGCATCTAAGTCGGGTTTTCAGATCATCAACTTCAAATTTGATTGCTAACTAATCTTGAACGTTATTTTCATCTTCAGGCTACTTCTACAGATTATCACCCAAATGCGCTAAGGGCAAATTCAACTGAGTGTGGCCATCTGAGACCACGGCGTTCGCTCTCTGCTTCTGACAACTCGACAGAATCGGTGGATCCCTTGCGTGATAGTGCGATTGATTTACCCGATCTCAATTACGACATTCGACGTGGTTGTTCCTCTTCCCATACGGCGCACATTTCCCACTGGCATTCGGCTCCAGATCTTCCCACTGCTTTGTCCACAAGTCGCGTCGCATGCTGTCGTCGCGGCAACCATATTTGTCCTTCACAAAAGAAAGAGTGTCAATGGATGAACCGCGTGCATACCTCGTCTGGACTCGATCATTATCATCCCAACAGGTGAGCAAAATGGTAGTCTTGTTAGTTCATATCCATCCCAATTGCTCTTTAACTGCGATACGTGGAAAAGTAAAAATTCACGTAATATGCGATACAGTGAAACACTTTTCAAGGATTCAAGATTTTTCACATCTGTATTTGATCTCCTAAGCCGAGCATTTCGTTTATATTTTTTCACCAATGTGAATAGGCTGTATCATACCGCTTGTGTTTAATCATGGGTTCCAACAGCATTCATCATGTATTGCTTTCCTATTCATCGCACCATGTTCGGTATAAGCCTAATTAATGATTATTGAAATTCATTGAGACGGAGTGTTGATACACAGTTTGTTGTTAACTTTCAGTTCACACAGATCGGATCCAACAAAACTGACGGATTCCGGTGGCTCGTTTGCTGTGTCACTATCCAGTTTCGCTCCAATCGGTTGTCGGAGTTCTGTTGCTAACCAGAATTCCGGGACAATTAATAACGTGGATCTTGCATTAAGACCTGCAGCCTCGCACGCATCGTCTGCTTCCAACTGGTCAACATCTGGATGTTCGTGTTTATCTTCTCAAACGAATAATTCCTCAAACGAAGCAAGCGAACGCCAGTTACCACTTTCGTATCATATGTGTACCAATGCTCTGCCCAAGGAAATGAGCGAACACCCGAGAAAATTAGAAGATGCAGTTGAACCGGTAGTCAGGCTTCGCAGCATAGAAGACCGTGGGAGAAGAGTTCGTGAACTTTCAAGTGCCGGAAATATTAACGCGTATCGTTCAGCCATCCCGGTAAAGTGTATATGCAGCTGCCTGTCAGAACATATCACTTCTGTGACGATTCTCAATTCGCGTACCTCAAGCCAAAATGGTTTGATCGACCCTACACCAGTAGGTTCCGTTGAGCGTCTTGTTCGATCAGGTTTGCATTATCCGCGTAAGCACTGCATACACTCAACAGATTCCTGTGAAACCACTGTTCCCGCATCACCTGTTCGAACCACTTCGTCATCTCCGTCTTCCAGTACCCTTGATGTCTCCCGGTTGACATGTGCGGAAAAAGCTAAATCAAGAACAACTTGCGTTTTCCAGACCGTGGCTGATGGAGGTGATAAAATCACCGGTTTGCAAAAGGGCTCTTCGAGTCGACGTAGTATACGACCGTTAGCTTTGTTGCGTCGCGCGGTCTCTAAGGTAACCAAAACACCAGCTCCCGAATGCAATTTGTCGGGTAGCAATCCTGGCGACACAAAACCTGTTGATGGTCCTGTGATTATCCCCGCCTTAATGACAGGGCGTCAACTATGTAACTGGATGGAAAATACAAAGGCGTCAACTGCTTGTCCTCCTGCATCATCCCTCAACAATACAAATGCATCGCTGTTCACGTCAGCTCCGTGTTCACCAACTCTATCATCAAGCCAAGTGTCCGGTAAATCGAAATTTGTGTGGCCTTCGAAATTCAGGCACTCAACTCGTTGCGCACGATGAACAGAGAGGAGTGCTTCCATGGCAATCTTAAACATCTGTGATCTCCCCTAAAATATAGTATTTGTACATACGTCAAACGACCTTGATTAGATTCGGACAATGGACCACTCCATACCTATCCTGTACATATATCAATCGTGATCGAATTAGGCTTTCAAAGATGTTTTTCTCTTATCCCAACCCATCATTTTTGGACGCATCTACCTTTGAGACCCTGTGGAACGAAACAGTTGGCTATCTACTCGGTGCACATACGTCCTCGTAATCAGATCAATATCCTATTTGAATTATCGACTTTGTCGATCTCCAATATTTTAATTTTTCTCAATTGCCGTATGTCACAAGAAATTTGATTGTTATTTCATTCGGTTTCGTTTTATTTTTAATCGTTGCAATCGCGTCCTGTAATTTCGGATTGATATCGAAATCTAGTGGGAAACGTATACATCCACGTTGCTGTGTTTTCCGCGTAACAACTGCCTTTGATTCGATTTACCTTCAGCTAGTGAACTCGATCAATCTCGTTCGTGTCAACGAGGCTTGCCGTCGCTCTTGCGGATGTTGTTGATGGCTCCCAAACTGCCACCTTTGGGTTGCATCAGCGAAGCCTACGCGGTATAGCTGCGGAACTCACTAATGTTTTACCGGGGTAGTCTGAAGAACGGTCTGTTGATCATCGAATCCAAATCCGCCATGAAATTAGTTCTTTTCTGCGTTCCAATTGAAAAAGGTTACCTTGGATGGTTCCTCAAGTAGTGTGTGGTGTTGCTGGTTATGATCGCTGCGGGCGTCATCTGAGCTGCGTCTCTGATTTCCGTGCTTGCAGTCTCAATGTACAGATCATTTAATTGTTCCGTTTATGGCCTGATCCACTGATATGGAGGGCAACAGAGTTTTGCGGTTTAGGGGTACACTTAGTTTACTCTGCTGTGTGATTAAGCAACTTCAGTGTTTAAACTTATTACATTGTGCTTACGGTTGTGATTAAGCTCTTTCAAAGAGCAACTGTTCATGAATCGACACTTTGCGATGCTTACTCAAAAGTTTATTCAATTTATCTTTATCTAATGGAATTAGTCTATTAGCCGGATCTAATTAGCCCAACCTTTACTTGATAATTAACCCATGGTACAAGTTGTTTTCATCTAAGAACGATTAAAGACTACGTCAGATCAATTTCCGTGTGTACTTTAAGCAGAACACTTGACCTTGTCGCTATCACACCAGTGCCACAATGCATGACCTTTCACAAAATTAATCGATTGATCCCTTTGATTCGACTGAACCAATGGGTAATTTCATGAGTAGGGTGAGGGTGGTGAGTTGACAAAGACCTCAACCCTAGTAGTTTATCTACGACGAAGATTCTTCCGATACGACCGATTAGTAGCCTCTAGCTGTCCTCATCCATCAGCTGGATCAAGGAAGTAACTTCGACAAAGAATGGGAAACATATATGATGGGCCTCGTTGACTGTTATTTCCGTAGCACCGAACGCGCTGTCGAACTAGCTAAATGAATTACAGAGCAACCAGTGTTAGTGGACTTGAATTCCCGATCGTAAACGCTAGCTACTTACTGTAAGGGGGAACTAATTGTTCATGAATTTACAACTACCGACAATTGATGGAACGAACAC
Source organism: Echinostoma caproni (assembly GCA_900618425.1). Classification (NCBI taxonomy): domain Eukaryota; kingdom Metazoa; phylum Platyhelminthes; class Trematoda; order Plagiorchiida; family Echinostomatidae; genus Echinostoma; species Echinostoma caproni. Next base: position 2,658 of record UZAN01000317.1, on the reverse strand, counting down.
TGCAGTCAGCCAACTTTTACAGTTGTAACTCAGTCACACGTGTTACAACGCGGACAGTGATTACTTGACATGGATGATGATAGTCAATTTGTCAATCCCCCAGTAAATTTGCCATATATATATAAATATATATATAGTTGAATATTTGGCTACCCGCGGTGGGAAAAATTGCAAACAATTCGAGGTATTGTGCCCCATTTAGAAGTATTATTTTCTAACGTAAGATATTTTTGTCCTTGGCTGACAAAGTTCTACGTGTGAGTGTGGTAATACCCATGGGAAAAGTTATCTGTAATGTTCACCACAACGAATGAGAGTACGAGAGTAGAACGAGGGCCAGCACTGCCCATGGGGTGCACACACTCCAGTTATTGGATTATCGAATAGTCCGCCCTAGAAAGCTGCTTTAGGCTGAACGCAACAACGACCTTATCATCAATTGTACTCATACATTTGATGGCGCCAAGCAAACATTTCAGTCAAGAAGAGAAATTAAGAAAGAAACAGTTTTCCATCCAAACATCTGCGAAAACCAATCATTTGTAAAGCAGAATACATGCTAAAAAAGAGCACCTTGGAGTCACAATACATTCTCATGCTATAGCGATAAGAAGGATAACAAACTCACGGGGGGGGGGACAGACGAAATCAGTAGATGTGTGTGACCCATCATGCATCAGAATGACGTTCACGCAGATTAGCTCGCACTTCCTCCAGTGGGAGTGAAGAGGCACAACTGATGAAGCTGCTGAAACTCTTTCTCAGCGACAAAGCACACTAGTACGCTAATTTTGGAGACAAGCTATTCTCCAATTCGAAGATGACAAACTATACATATGTGCGAAGGGACTTTGCTGTATAGTGATGATCTGTTGAGTATGAACGATGCAATGAAGACTATCATTGATCAGAATATCCCCAGGTGTTTGATACAACTGACTCGCAGTAACCGGTATACAGTCAATCCATATTAAACCAGATAAGAAATTCGAGGGAACGGTAGGAAGTTGATCAACCTTATCCAAGTTGTTAACAAACTGTGACGGATCCAAAGAGCAGAGAAAAGTCGGACATAAAATCAGTCAGCGTATTTGAAGGGAGACGAAGAGCTGATGGCGGAAAATAAATACCTGGAAAGTACTGCACCTTGATGTATCCCGTAATGATACCGGTTATAATTTGGGGCGTTCTGTTGATGCATTGAGCGTTCCGTATATTGTCTCATGTAACATTCGTTCGCTCCTAGGCAAACTCGATGATGTCAGGAGCATGATACACCAGAAGGAATGCAAGAATTTAGGGGCTATTCTATTCCAGAAAAGCTGGCCACACCCTGATATCGAGGACAACGTCGTGCATGTTGATGGATTAGACATATTCCGAGGCGACCGTAATGTGAATCTCCTTCACAGAGGTGGTGGCGTGGTCACTCTCGTCAACAGGAAATGGTGCAAAAACGCTCGTAATTGTTTTCAATTTAATACTGCCAAGATAAACTTTGTTTTATTGTAAACCCTGATTTCTCATTCATCTTCATCATATGGCATTAGCAATCACACTTGCATCGCTCCCGACACGCCTGCCTCGGATATTCGTTTGTTTGTCGACTCTTTCGCCTCACAACTTGTAACCAGTTTAAACAAGTCTTTATGCATTGCTGCTGGCGATTTTAATCGTTTTTATATCTCTTTCCTTACAACTTTAGGCATGATGAATCTTGTAAACTTTCCTACCCGGCTTGGTGTCCAACTTGACGGGAGTTTTGTAAATAGCCCCAATGTCATTTTCATTGAGAAGCGGGCTCCCATAGGTAGCTCCGACCATTGCTCTAGCTTTTGCACTCCAAGAGTTACGGTAAATATTTTTATCACCATATGAACCGTTCCAGATCTAACATCATCAGAAAGAGAAGTCGCACTCCTGAAAACTTATCCAAACTTAGAGATATGGTTTCATCTACCGATTTCACTGTCTTTTCCAATACTAACAACTCTTCCGGTTGTGAGCATCTTACATGTTATCTTAATTTTTGCTATAATTTGTGTTACCCAGTTCAGACCTTATATAATCGAACTGACAGATTCTCTTCGCCTCTTCTAAAACGATTTCGTCGCGATAAAGAAAAGGCCTACAGGACTGGAAGGCGCAGTGCTGCCAAACATTTATCATTATTGATCAAAATGGAAATACAGTGCCTAAATCGGATATATATCGAAACTGTTATGGGAAACCAGAGCTGCCGCGATATGTGGTCTGCTTTGAAGCAGCTCTGTGGATCACGCAACAGATCTTTTCCGGATGTTGAGGAGTTAAACCGTCAATTCGCAAATGCTACGGTGCTATGGTACGGAACTGAACACCATCTTTATTTGCATCTACTGGGGAGAACCAATCTGTCACCGCCGTGGAAGTCCTGAATGTACTCAAGTCCCTTAAATCTAACAAGGCACATGGCCCTGATTCGTTGTCCCCCTTCCTACTGAAAGAGTGTGCTAAACACCTTGCTTTACCTATTTCCGAGTTGTTCAATTTGTGTATGTCATCTGGAAGCATGGCTGATTGCTGGACAGCTGCCCGGACAACACTAATTCCCAAAAAGGGATATTCCAAATTTCGACCGATTGCCTGCACATCAGCATTATTGAAAGTTTTCGAAAG
>UZAN01000316.1:0-10860 GCA_900618425.1 Echinostoma caproni | reverse complement strand
TTGGCCTTTGATGTGAACCTATGCGATAGCTTTTTTCCAACTGAACTTCATGTGGGGCGAACTATTTGGATCTGTGTAGACAACTATGTGCACCATGTTGTTGACACATGTCGTTTGGCCCTGCTAAGAGTTGTTTGGCGCAGCGGTAAAATGCACGTCTTCTTTGCAACGGGTCTGGAATTCTGAGTCCGAACTGGGCGGTTTATATGCATGTTAGGATGCAGAGAGTACAACATATGAAATAACATCCTAACATCTGTTTTGTTGCTCGCAATAAGTAGTGTATCACCAACATACCGTCAATATAGTTAAGTCCAATTCACCAGTGAATGTTTTCAGGCATCTTATTACTAATTTTTCATCGGAGCAATTCTAATAGATTACCGAGTGAATAATATGCAAATTTGAATGTGGAAAAGAAGTCAATATATCACATCCACCCGGAAACAGATTTGACACTTATTTTTGCTCACATCGTTTCCCTTGAATGCGGTTTATTCGAAGAATTAGATATCACATCACGAATGAGAAAAATCTGGTCTGAATCGTCTACGAACTTATTATTGTGACCTGTTTAAATTTTAACTCCCTTTAAGTCATGGTGTATCACATTTACTCAATTCTTTGGTCACTCGTGTATTTCAAATGAATGGGACAATATTTAAACGGGAGGACACACGTTCAGAGGTGAGCGAGTATCGCGCTGCCCATGACACCTTTGCCGTCGTGAGACAGTTACCTCGCCGCTTGACCAATATGGGGTATGTTATTGTATTCTATTTTATTGTATTCAAGCTTTAGCGAGTTATATACAAGCTTTGAGCCAAAAATAGATCAATGTTACAATTCTGGTAAAAACGGGTGAAAAAGTGGGTTGTGAAACGTACAAAAATATGAGTTAATTACTAAGTGCATTAGAAAGATCAGAACGAACACTTTACTTGTCGGTTGGGATCCGGGCACGATAGGGTACCAAAGAGTTTCTATATGCATATGTGCAGACGGGATAAGTTTGTACCTAGAACGGTTGGAGGGGTGAGATTTACATGCGCACAGGTCAATGTGTAGAGGATAGGTGCAATCAGATAGGATATTGTCAGCAAACTTCAAGCACGCATCAATATGGGCATTACATTTTATTGCCAATCAGAACAGATAACGGAACTTGGGATACACGGCTGATCATTGAGGGACCACGCCTCAGCAACTTGAAATCAGCCTTCAGCAAACGAGAGAAAATTACAGGGGAGCAGTAAAGGGGTGTAGAGAGGACACATTGTTGAACGAAAGCGTTTATTACCGACAAGTCAGAACAGAAGTGGCGCAGTTTTCTCATATGAAAGGAGAGAACTTTCGACTTGCGAGCAAAGGTTTGGGTATGTAAGGACCAGTGAAGGTTACTTTCAAGTGTGACACCTAAGTATTTCACATAGTACATCCATAGTTAATGAAACTGATAACCATAGATAACATAGGTAACAGAGGTATACTATAGGTATACTATCATGAAATGATCTGATTATTAATTATCAGTTACTTGTGAGTAGTGGTGTGGGATAATTAATATTGATTTGAACTGAACATCTGCCAGACTTCCCCGTGACCAACAAACCTGAGTATATTCAGTCAAAGATACAATGGAAGAGCATTAGACGTGAGTTTCGCTCTTATTAGAGCTCATCAGTAGTGCATATTCACCGTCCCGTCCGGGCTCCTTCACACCCATCGCATGGAACGCGATTTTGTTATCACTGCGCCAAACAGCTCATACCAGGGCCAAAACGAATTGTCAATTCATGTTTTTTCAGGTATCGTCTTCACTGATAGCCAGTCAGTTCAATTTCGACCCGACAGCAAAGAACGGAAATACAGTTGACTATCCGTTAACTCCAAGGAAAAGTCTCCCAAATCAGATCTTCCACGAAGGCCACGGACTGAACTTGCCGCAAGACTACAAGGCCGGATTAATGATTCACATTTCGCTGACAGTAACTTATGAGTAGTTAAGTTATAACTTTAGTTCAGCTTGTGATTACAGGAGACAGATTTGAGGCAATAGAGGCTCCTCTCACTGGCGACCACAAAGATTTTATAATGAGATCAGACAAGTCATGTCCATTGAAGACCAGTTTCATAAGCCGCGATTACTTACCGAGCTTCCTGATCAGTGTGACCTTTGAGCGACCGAATATGACATTCTTACATGATGACTATGACTACAGACTAGAAAATGAATCAGTGAGTACAATTGTTCGCTCGTGAAGGTACATTCTCTCATACTACCAGGCAAATTGTTGAATCGACGATATTTAGAAATGAATATTGGTAACTGGATTAGAAAACCTTCCCCAATGAATAGTAGGTTGTTTCGGGATGAATGGATACTTAAAAGGTCTATTGCTCGGTGTACCGTTCTGGTATTAGCCTGAAGGTATCACAAAATTAACCCAAATTTTCGAGTCCCCGAGACATTCCCTGTAAACTATCACAGACTATATTTTCCAATCAACCGATTGTAAAACCAAACCTAGGCATAACAAAACGACGCCATGTCAACAACATGGTGCACATAGTTGTCTACACAGATCAAAGTAGTTGGCCACTCATGAAGTTAAGTCGGAATAGATTCACATTGAGCGCAAAGCATAGTTCCCGCACAACCCGTTAACCGATGCGTGATTTCTCACGAATGTTTGTCGGATCGGACCTGATGATGGGTCTCGGCAATGTGTGTACTCCGTTATTGGCACTCCGTAGTTTGCTTCTGGCAATCTATAGATGGCAAGGTCTATAGTTTTCATCTGCCCTCATTCATGCTTCCCCAGTGGCGACATGGTACGAGTGAGAGAGAGAGAGAGCGAGAGCTGTTTATGGCTAGAGCAATCCCGAAAATCGTGTTCGGTCATGCCAAAGTCGCTCTGATGCTCTTCTGATTGTTCTGTGAATCATTCTGTTTAACAGATGCATACATATAACGTTCAGCTGAACTAGATGGGATTTGAATTCGTGCCAAAGGTGACAGATCGTGACGACAGTATCTAAATTGACTAATTGTGATTCACACAAACACACATTTACAGTGAAATTATTTTCACATTTACACAATGTAATGCGGTCTATACATATACAGGGATATTACTATAAGCGTACATAAATACAGAAGTAATCAAGCGTACCGAAAAATATTAGCATTCATTTTGTGCAGATCGCAAAGATGATGCAGGTGAGGTGTCCATTTGTTTCGAAATATTCTCTTCTCTGGTTCCACTTTTCAGGCAGCTTACATGCGACTCATTGTGCTATCAGCACTGTTCTGTCTCCCCGCTCATTCACTGACTAATCTTCCAAACAATATCCCCCTGGATGGTCTCAAATCGTGTGGTCTGCTTACGGCTGATATTCTATCCGAATGTGTTATCAAACCTCTGCAAAAACAAAAGTGTGGTAAGTGATTTGAATTGCCACCAACTGCACTCATATGCTTCACTGTTCGAACATGCGTTATTGAATACAATGCAATCACAATGGCTCTATCAAACAAACAACCACGCTGAACACAACCAGTCCCCATTAGACCAATGAACAGAGCATCCTTTCTCTCTTCGTGCACCGGGCGGTAAATTTGACTGTCCTAGATCACGAAAATATCCCGGAAGTTTGCTTGGGAACCAGTTAATGTGATCTGTGACAGTAGCGTACTTATGCAAGTTTGATTAATAATGTACACCTTTTTGTTTTATTGCCTTTTAATTATCAGATACCGGAAACACAGTGGCCAAATATGCGAATACACTCGGCAAATTGGCCAACAAAGATCTCACAGCCCTAACGAATTTGTGCGACGCGTGTGCCGGATGCAAACAGTCGAAGAAGACGTGCATTTTGAGCAAACTTTCTTTAAGCTCTTTGCAAAACTGCCCACAAATTGGTGGCGTTGTGCAGAAAGGAACGAGTCTGTTGGGTAAACTTTTCAAAAAATAAACTGAATCAATTTGACCGTATTCTTGTTTTTGAATTCTCAGAAGCACAATATTGGTTCACGTTGATGAATTTCTGCCTAGGAAATTCGATGTAACCGTAAGCTAAGAGATGAGTAGGCTGGCTTTTGACTGTCAGTGAAAGTTAATTTATCTTGAACGAGCAGCGGGTAGGTCAGAATACACTGTGCTGCTAAGATGCAGTTTTTTCAGCCGTTTACCACGTACCTTCACAGCACATGTTAACTTACATATGTTTTCGGTGATTTCCTTCTCATGCCAGTACAATCTCATCAATATAAGAAAATAACGGGAAGGTGTTCTGTTGGGCTCAAACGTTTGAGGTCAAAGATTTATAGGAAAGGGGTGGGGTTGGGAATTGTTTGTTTCTAGTTCTCTGGCTCAGATAAGAACGGGTTACGTAAGCGTTGGTAATTGATTTTGGCCATCATAACGGTCATGCGTGATGTTGTCCGCTTTGGGCCATGGAAGTTTAAGTGCCTGAACAGGTCTGTTTTGAGCACACAATACTGACTTCAACAGGCGGATGATAATTGCCTCGGTTGTTGCTAGGGTTTTAACTCGAACAGGTTTGGATTTGTGTTTTGGGACGAGATAGATAATGGTGAAACACTAATTAGCATCCACTCTTTGTCCAGTTTCAACCGAATGTGCAACAATCGAACTGGAATTATCTCCGATTCATCCGTCTTTAATCCAAGCGGTTTGATGTTCCTTGATGCGTCTGCATAGCTGCCTTGTCGTACGACCTACATAAAGTGATGCCACAGGTGCATTTGAATTGGTAGATGAGCATTGACGAGGTCAATATAGGCAATTTTTCCTTGTTCTGACATCGAATGGTGGGTGATGTCGAGAACACATATCTCAGTTTGGTAGCATTGAACGTGGCTTTAACTTCGGCACTCAGGACTCCAGTAACCCTGTCGGCTGCTGGATTTCCTTTAAACGGGAGTTTGATGATCAAAGTCTTTTTCTCAGCTCTATTTGCAACCAATGTTCACTGACTCCTTTATGACTAAACTTCATCACAAACCTCCTGGGTCCCATATCAAACAGTACGTTCTATACAGGCAATAAGTTGACGATGTATTCTTCATGTATAGCAGATGCAAATCAGGACACCAATTGGCTGATTGTGGAGTTCAAAAATAAGCATACGAACGCGAATTTTACCCTAGAGAAGGAAGAGGACAACAGTCTAATGTTTCTAGACGTACTTATATGCCACCGCGGAGACAGCTCCGCCCAGTTATCGATGTATATGAGAGCAACGTGGAATGGACAGTATATTCATTTCCATTTCTCTTCAACGGAAGAGAAATCTAATTTGCCGTTTGGTGAGTAGAGCGAAGAAAATGTTTGCACCGGAGACACCACCGATAGTGATTTTCAATTCGGATGAAGCGTTTTGTACAAAATGGCTACCCAGAGCGATTCATGCATGATGCAATATTAGAACGCGAATAACGACCAACGGAAATAGAAGCTGCTTAGAACTATGCTCATAGGTGTGCAATTGCTGTTCAAGGGAGACTCGCAGGTTGAAGTTATTGAAAGAAAGCTCTCAGGTTCAGTAAACAAAAATGTCCACACTGCACAAGTTAAAGCTGTATGGACATCTAAACCGATTGCGCATTTCTGACTGAAAGATGGAGTGTCAGATTTCACAGCCTCATTCCGTGTCTACTCATTTACATGTTCCGTGGAACTGGGTAAATTGACCGCCCGACCAAGCGCTTATCCAATTGCGTTCGTGATTACCAGCCGGTTTGGTTGAAGATAGGAACAATTATGACATGGGCAATTACGAAAGCTGGAAAACAAATTGCGGTAGGCGAAACAAACTGGTTTTCGATAGATTCATCAACGGGCCATTACAATTCTGTAGGGTCATTTAGGTTCGTCCATCTGGTTTTGAACTCGCCGTGTTCGCACCTTGTTCAGTTACATCACTCAGTGGAGGTGGTAAGTGCGTTTTTCGACCGATTTTGAAGGTTCGATTTTAGGCCGATGACGCATCATATCTTAACCACAACCGAAGCCCTAAGCATCCGGATCCACAAGCCGCCACCCCAACCCGTGTTTGCCCAAAAGAAATTTGTTCAAGCACTGGTCTCCACTTTTGGTAGCTAGATAAACTATGTCCGTGAAATACGAATAGAGAAGAACGGGCAAATGGGTTCTCTAACAGTGGGTAGATGTAAAATGTGCGACAGAACGCTAGGGATAACCTTGATATGGTGCCGAGTGAGATGGTTTCGAAAGGATAATTCAGAACTAGTAGTATATTACTGATAAGTAGTAAAACGCGGTATGTTGATAGGCTGTGAATTGGGTATCGTGATGGAGAAAACGCTGCATTTCATGACCACTTTCATAATATATACCTTCGAATACTTTCTTCCCACTCAACTAGTTAATTCACTGTAAGTGCTTGCTTCCGCCATAGTATCAGATCCGAACGACGTTCAGAGTGTATCGAAAATTCGATGCGCCAGGGGATGTTTTATATAATTTGTAATTGTGAAAACAGCGATGCCGGTACAGGCGAGAATAAGCCGACGTTTCGGTTACCGTGGGTAACCTTTATGAAAGCGCTTTTACAATCCCTGTCTCATGTCCAACAAGCTTGGATTTCAGATAGAAGCTAGAGAAATGTTTAATACGTTGGTTAATCCCAGGGCGAATTGTCTACAACAGTTCCGCGGTGGAACGAGAACAGTGTGTAAAACTCCTGGTCGGTGTATAGGACTGCGATGAGTGAAACAACTTCAGAATAGGATAGAAGCACACATTGAGAAATGAATGAAAGGCTTGTTGGCATTTTTGGAAGTACAACTACAGTTGCTGAAACGATATTCAGCGTTTATTCATTTATCGGTACAGTACGAGATTTCGTTTCGTAGAACGCGAAAATCATCGAGAGAAAAACTGAAATCAGGAAGGGTACTAAATCAGTTTGAGCTTTGCGCACACAAGGTGCATTTGTATCAGTTTCAAAGAGGTACAGTGGACAAAAGATGCAGATAAAACGAGCAAGAAGTGAAAAATATTGGAATGCAGTACGAGGAAAATAGAACTAATGTGATGGGTCATTTTTCAAGTCTGTAATCACACGTTTCCGGCTTATTAGGATGCGGTCGATACTATTTCGATCTGTGACTGCATATACAGAATGAATTCTAAAAGTTGGAATCAGAACGTGACTGTGACAAATTTATTGAGATCAGTCTACAGACAATGGTCTTCAATTGCCGTAATATGGCTTGTGGATCGAACACAGGCACAAAAATGATCGCATATAATGAAATCAACAAAGTCAGATTGGGTAATGTTATTGCAACAGCCAAAATATTGCAATGAATGGGGACGGCATGATAAGGTTGTTCACTTTTAGACCAGAGATCAGTACAACCTGAACGGTGATTTTGTTGGGTCTCGAAAGGAAAGAGATGCAGTCTTCGAACCCTACTGTAGATGCTGCCAACTTGTCTGTTCTACGAAAGGATACACCACAAAGAAACTCCGAGGGATTTGAGCAGGGGTCAGTCTCGGGAATGATTTGATTATTACCATTAGGTTCTAGCTGATTTCTAAGACGCGTCTGCTAGAAGCAGCTTGGTGTGAAGTTAATAGGAATATGCACACATTAAAGCATGCACCGGAGGTGATGGCGCAGACAAACTGTAAATCTGATTTCGCCAGCCTTTAGTTGGCGGAAACTGTCAACACCAGTAGAAGGACACCAAATTACCATGTTATCAGCGTAGATGCACGCGATCAGATCAGGAGAGCTTGGGAGGTCATCTACGTGTGGAGAAAAAAGAACGCATACAAAATTGCATCCCAAGGAGCCATGGAATTAATCACTATGGGAAAGGAAGAATTACAGCTAAAAAAGTGAATTATCTCCTGTGTGAAGTTTGATCAATAAATACATTAACTAACTACATCCACCCTCAGACCGCAAACAGAATGACGTTGAATGAGAATGCCACGGTCAAGCGACCCCGTGTTATTTATATAAGATAGAAAAATTCGAGGAACATTGCCTGACTTTATTTAAGAAGCCATGGAGTAAAAAACTATGTGGGCAACAGTATGAAGTGTGGAAAATGTTATTTGAGCAAGTTAAATAGGGCCATGAGCATTAGACAAGGAAGTCATCCGGTCTAACAGCATTAATTTTAAACCTTTCAACAGCGTTGAGGTACAGGCAAATTCATCTGTAATTTGAAGAACCTTTCTCGGGTGTTAAGACCGAATTCCAACTGCGATGCTAACGCACAGTATTTCTGGGACGTGTAACCAAACACAGGAGAGCTTGGTGTTTGGGTTAACGATTTAATGAATACATCAATCGAATAAACGATGGCCTAAAACTAGGTCAAGCTGGCTCACGGACAAACGGTCGGTAAGGCTACTGATTAGTGTCTGTCATGTGATTTGACGATCAATGGGAACTGATGGACTAATGCGTAAGTAGTATCCTTCTGTCTCTTAGATAACGTGGTACGTTGTTACTCCATAGTATTCAACTGTTTTTGTGAGGCGTTGAGACCTGCGTAGAGCACACTCTGTTAGTTGAACATTTATGGTTTGTGAAGGGTCACTTGGAGAACTAATCGGTTGGTCGGTTCTGAGTGGATTATCGTCGATTTCGGGACTTTCGGTCACGTGAGGTCGAACGTGGTCGGATTGTCTGCAAACAATAGTAGTGTTACCAGTAAATGAAAGGTTTGTAGCTGGGTGCCATGTAGACTCATGTGGAAGTCTTGTATAAACCGGATCAGACTCATTATACAAGCGGTCCTCAATCCGAGATGATTGTTCATTTTACATTTCCTGCTGTCTTCCTATTCTTGCTCTGGGGAAAGGGAACAGTAGTTGAAACCTTGTTCGGAGGGTACAACCGAAAGTTGATTCAGCTGGGGATCGCCTAGTGTTTTCTGTAGGAGTCGCACGATAAGCAAGAAATAGTCTGTCCAGTTTGGTCTGTTTGAGAATGTCTTGCTTGACCGTCTGAACTGTTCGCTCCGCCAAACCATTCAATGCAGGGTGAAATTGGGTTGACTCAATGTGCTGTTTTCTAGTACTGCGGAGAAAATTTAGAATTTTTTCGCTGGTAAACGGTGTTCCATTGTCAGTGCAAATTGTATCTGGGATACCGAATTTTGCAAATGAGAAACGCACATTGGTAACCGTAGTCTCTGCTGTAGCATGAATAAATGGATGAACTTCTACCCACTTTGAGTAAGCATCTACCATGATGAGGTACATCATTCCGTTTACAGGGCGGCTTCCCCAGAAAATACAACCATCGGGTGGGCGCAGTTCAGTTTTCCGTCGGATGAAGGGCCTTAGCTCATTAGGAACCTCGTTAAGACATCCCAAGAGTATTAATCGTTTCACTATGGATAGAGATGGATCGCTGTATGCCTTGAACGGGTGACCCATCTGTATGAATGAAAACGTTTCATAGCAAAAATACCAGCCATGGCTTCTTTATCTAGTTGACAGCAATTCATTTCCACAGGTTCTAGTGTTGTAGGGCCCGTAACCCAACACACGAAATCAGGACACACAAGAGAGTGTGCTAATTGGAACCGAATTAAAGATCTAATGAATGATCGTGAGAATACATCAATCGATTAAACGATGACCTAAAACTAGGTCAAGCTGGCTCACGGACAAACGGTCTGGACGTATACTGATCAGTGTCTGAAGATCAATGGGAATTGATGAACGAATGCGTACGTGGCATCGGGGTTGGCTGTTGTTTGGGTGCATGTCCAGAAACCAGGGATACCTCCAAAGGACATACGAAAACAGAAAATCTCAGCAATAGCTAACGCTTGATAACCACACGAGTAATATTTTATCGTGAGTGCATTTCAATGGAACTTTTGAGTGCACAGCGTTCTGTTTCCTTTGCCTTGCATGTTTATCGTCAACCCCAACAGACCGAGGAAAAGTTCACCAGTGTCCCCTAGCAATCCCGTACCCCGATCATCATCCGCATCACCGCTCCCGCCGTCGTTGCATAACCCCCCCCCCCATTTAGCCTCGTATCGTCTCCAATTACTAGAACACTACCCGGGGGACATCCTATTGCACACCGCTGCGCTTGAAGGGCAGGAATTACGGTAACAGAACAACGCACGCTGTTCGATGCACCTTTTCAACAGGACGGGAGATAGTGCTACACAAGAACAACAGACAAGCTTGTATAACTGGAATCAAGTTGAAACCATAGTGAGAATTCAAACCAGGTCACTGGATGTAGTATAACTAATGGCAGCTCATTCAAGTTGAATTCGTGTCTGTTGATCGATCGATTCGACAGACGTACAATCAGCTAGTCTGATTTAGTGAGTTGGTTAGTTTATCCGATCAGTGCTAATCAGACCATGGGACACGAAAATATGACGAAAACATCTGATGTATAGTTCAAGTTTATAACGATCGCGCGTGCTACGCCTGTGGCGTTGATCGACTACTACGCGGTACATCATCATCTGTCAACTACAGCCCTGGAAACCCGAATAACCACCGATCGATGATGGATCAACAAGTCTATATATTTTTCTGTCTTTTTCTGTGCAACTGGAGCCCATTAGATTCTTCCATGATGATACCGAGGAGCATCAGCTAGCGGTCAGTCATAGCGACCTTGTAATTAGACATCTATAACAATCGGGGTGACAGGAATGAGCTAGAAGACTACAGGTGGTATTACTGGCCACCCGTGGTACGGACGATGAACCCTTTTCAGAAAACGAACATTTGCGTTTAAAAACGAAGATGTAACCGAAAGGCGCAAACTGTATTAAAGGATATCAAACGGACACAATTGTCT
>UZAN01000315.1:0-10865 GCA_900618425.1 Echinostoma caproni | reverse complement strand
AGGAGATATCCTTGCTTGATTTTCTCCCTTTCAGCATACCCCCAAGGAGACAACGTTCTGGACACGGGGTTGAAGTGTGAGGATCACAAATACCCAATCAACTGTACGCAGTGTTGGAAGCTACTCCCATCCGCCGACAACACAACGAACTGTACGCTCGATTGGTAAGAGCCATTTTCGTCCTGTGCAACTGAACTGAACTGAACTGAACTAGTGTTCTGCACTTCAAACGGAGACTAGACATCTCCTGGGACGATGTGTTTCCAGAGTATGACTAGCACAAGTCTCAGTCACTACCCACATCCTCCTTTTATAGCCGTTGTCTATTGCACCATCACTCATGTACATCACACAACTGACGCACAAAATCCTTTTTATCAGCCCCCGGGAAGCTCTCGTAACAGGAGTGCAGTCCGCTTAAGTGCGGCGCCGGTCAAGTGATTGAGACTATTGATTTTCCGAGGGCGATTCAGCTCTTCATCTCTGGAAAACTGTGGAACTACCTGGCAGTCGTAGCACAGTGGGAACCACCAGCTCACAAGTGCAAGAACCTGGAAGTCCATTGACCGAAGTCTAAAGTCCTGTGACCTGACCTGACCAACGTATTGTAAATTTGGATTTAGATCATTTTATTTATCTGTATGAATATTGAGATGGCTCAGAAACACCGGAACTCCCTCTCAATAATAGATAAAAAGAAATGCTGACGGAAGGCATTTTTCTGACCCAACCTTTGTTTAACTTTTTGCGGCGTCCATATTGCTTTCGCGAGTCATGGAGGGTCGGTCGTTATCGGAGTTGAAGGTGGCGGATCTTCGGCGCGAATTAGAGAAGCGTCAAAAAGACAAGGCTGGTGTTAAACAGGTTCTTATCGACCGACTAAAAGAGGTGAGAATATGCTGTGCGTTTATTTCTTTAGGCTTTGGAGGAGGATGGTCACGATCCACTCACCTACAGGTTCGGGAATGAGCTTGAATTGCAACGCACGGAGACGGAAGGCACAGATGCATCCGCGTGTTGCCGTGTAGCATTATGTGATGTAATATCGGTCCACTCAGTTAATGGTGATGATGCTGATCCGGGTAAGTTGGTTATTGCGGTTCATTCCCTGCCATGTGTCAGCTGCAGTTTTCTTCATGTAGCAATACTATCGTACCCAGATCGTGTATATCTAATCTAATCTAATGGTAGTACCCTTTCGGTGGTTGATTACTAGGGGAGGAAGAATGTCCTGGTGTCGAGGCAAAATTGTTTGACCACAATCCGCAAGCCGTCCAGTGCATTGATTTCGACAGTCGCTTGCGTCGTCTGCTGGAGAATTTGCTTTCAGGAAATGCTCTATAATTTGGTTGTCCATTACTGCACCACTTAAATAACTGAAAGAATGGTCAACTGTGATCTGATGACAGGTGCAGTGGATTTTCTCAATGATAAGGCTGCGCATGCGATGATTTAGCTGCCGGCTGACTGCAGATTAGCGACTCGTGTGACTGTTGGAACTCCCCAATGACAATGTTTGTCACCTGGCATTCGGTGAAAACTCGTGTTTCACGTCCAATTTCCTGGATCCCAGCCGCAGCATGCTCCGGTATTATAGTGGGGGAACGGGGTGGTCACGTACCCGCGTTGGAGGTGCTGTATTGCCCCGCCTTCCTTCAACGTTCATGATGGCAGCAGAAACGTCGAACAGCGGTACGAAATCTATGGTATAGAACAAACCGCGCGAAGTGTTTCTGGTCAAAGTTTCGCTGCATTCGTTTCTCTGCTCTGTTGTTGTAAATTGGTCTGTTCCCTTGTGCTGTATGTTGCAGCTTCTGTTGATGACACAAGTACACTGAAGTGTCAATTGACAGCTTAGGCCAACAAAGTGTATTCGCTTCGTAAGCGCACCTATCCACTTGTCTGGATTTGAAAACGTCTGTCGGTCAACCTTTCGACATGTGGATTGTTCCCGCTTGTTTCATGTCCCCAGCGACATTCCGTTAATCATATAGCTGTTGCTTGACCTAGTTAGTGTTGCATCGCTCTGGTCAGACCCGAAGTCTGTTCGGTCGCCCCGTCGTTTTACGGATCCCATTCCATGAGTCTAAGCTGCATGATGGTACTTTCATGTTTGTTTACTGAATCAGTTGCGATCCTGCCTTTCGATTGCACGAGTTATTGGCTTCTCAAAACAGACTTATCCAATGTGCGAATGAGTATCTGGTGACGGAGTGAACTTTCAAGCTACTTTTCGGAAATTTCCTAAGTTTGTATTCTGGCCCGTACGGTTATGCGGTGGATTGGCGTTTCAATTGGAAAGCAAGCTCGATGTAATCAACCTACTGACGTTTAGATGCACGCGATTGCCGTTCGTCTGAAGAACCTCCCGGATATAGAAAGAAAACCATATTGGATTTCAGTTGAAATCTTTGCAGGACCAATGTGTACCCTCCACTGAGACTGTTCAAAATTACCTCATTTTGCTACTTATACAGTTGTCCGAATATCGAACCTTTAGAAGTGAACGCCCCAAATGTTCATTAGTTCCGCGTTCACTGTTTAATGTGTAAAACTGCGTTTTTTCTCATAGTTACCACCTTTCCGCGATCGTTGTGGATTGATCGGTGGTTTCCTGTCTAATTGCATTGACCGACTTTCTTCTTTCTGCTCGTGGGCCGTAAAGCCCACCTCAAGGACGATTCATCCGTTAATCGGAATGAACAGCTCCAATCGGATCCGGGAAGCGAAGAGCAAGTCGAACATAAGAAGATCGCGGAAGATCCTGTGACCTACGTAGTGCAAGTTGGTGACCAAGAAGAGGATTTGGATTATGATTTGAAGACAGAAGGTGAAACGACTGTAGAAAACTCCAGTGCGAAAGATAATTCAGAAAAATCCCAGGATGCATCTCAGAAAGAAACTGATAGCGCAGAAAGGTTCGTTGAGAACCGCTAGGGTAACAGCCCGTTGTAATTCTTCTTGACTAACGGCTATTTTGTTTTTAGCGATAAAGTAACTAAACAGGGATTAGGTAGGTCACTTGAACACTGTATTCATCTGATAGAGAACCGAAACAACCTGTGGGTGAGCAATTTACCGAAAACGGTCAAAGCCGCAGATCTTAAACAACACTTCAGCAAATCGGGAAAGGTGTGAAAAAGCATTTATTCGGCTCATACAGGTTCTTATTAGGTTGTATCCGCAACTGTTGTCATGAGCACCCGGTCTCCTGGAGGCTGTTTCGGATTCCTTCAAATGGCATCTGCAGAGGATGCTGCGAAAGCGGCTCGTCATTTTGATTGCAGTGATTACAATGGACATAAAATAAGCGTTGAGGCTACTGAAAGGAAGCCACCTGCTCTCACCTCAAAGATCAGCGATCGTCCAAACCCATCCCGCGTCAAACATCCCAATGCATCCGTCAAAACGGAATCGTCTCGCCCACGTAGAAGGGTACCACTCAGTCGTGCCTCAAGACGCCCGAGATCTCGACCATGGTTTGCCCGAGCGAGAGCTGCCGCTGCCCGAGCGCTACAGCTAAGGCGCATGGCCCACAGGAGTCTTGTGGTTGAGGCTCGAAGAGAACCTCCTCGGATTTCACGACCGCCTCCTCGGATGAACCCACGATTATTGGCCTACCAATCTTTGAAAAGAGCTTCTCTGTTGCTTGCTGCCGCGCGTTACGGATCGAGTAGATCATCCCATGTGAGTTTGAACTACGTTAATTTGCAAGTGACTTCTGTCATGTGACTTTCGAGTAATAATCTGTGCTTAGTGAACACCAGTCCAAATCTAAAGCTACTTACGTTTTTGGTCTATGTGGACGCAGTGTTTAAGCGAAAAAGAATCGCTGTATACAACCGAATGTTAAGCTGCGCTCATTCACTGGTGTTTTATTGGATCACTGACGTTTCCTGGCAGCGGCAGTAGTCTGGACATTTGAGTAGGCATTTATATATATACATATATCACAATTATAACAGTTCCTGTGGACTTCCGCTATTTGCCGCACTATTTGGATCGAGCTACGCGAGAGTAGACGCGAGCTTCGCAGAATCTAAGACGCCAGGTTGTCTGCAGCTGTTTGGTGGCCACTTAGTACCTTCGCATATTAAATTCAGCCTAAGTGTTCAAAATGTTGACTTCCCCACAATGCGCAGTACACGATCGCTTGACTTTACGGTGTCGAGGCTTCAAGATCGGCAAATACAACTGCCCTCCATGAGCCACTTGAACGTGCAAAACTTGGTGGTGTGCCTAATTGTCGAGAGTACCGGGCGTGAGCGTAAATACACCAACTTCACTTCCAAACCTGCGTAGGCCCGATTTTCTTGGAATCGGTAATGCACCGATAGTCTCAACACTTGAACACTCGATAATTCTTATCTTCTGGGCTGGTTCTGTCTGTCACCAGTCGGTGCTTAGGTGATAATTCTCGCTGCAGTTTTTTAGTTCAACTTCTCTGTGTTCGGACACGCATCGTTTCCGCGCGTTGCGCGTCCAGTCGTATTCGCGTACCATACCAGCAGCAGTGTGTCGATATGAAATTGCCGTTGCGGGAGGGTATTATTGGCAGTCGCCTGATAGCTTATAATCCAATCTTGACGTTCAGTCGCTCGTAGAAGTTACGAAGACGAGAATCGTTACTTTGTGATGCTGTCCACAACACGATTCTCATTGTCACGGGTACTAGCGGCCAGAGTGGTTACATTCTTATTGATGGATCGTAGGAGATCCGATTGAGTAAACACTAAACCAGATAGCTGCGTGGTTGCTTGTTGCAGAACGTTTCTATGGTGGGCACTGAAAACAAAACTGTTTTTGAAGACGTTCCTAAGTCGCACTGAGGATTACGTTCTACATTAGGCTGGATTGCAGAAACTTTTATTGGAAAAACTTGGATCCTGTGCAGTTTGAGATGTCCTACTGTTACCTAAGTGCGCCTCATGCGTTCATCGATAATTCCTTCCAATCTTGTTGGATGTCATCATAATAATTGTAGAATCGCAACTTTGTATTTGATAGCGGTAACGTGGTAGCTACATGTTCATAAAATAGACGGAATTTTATGCATCCCACCAGATCAATATTTGTTGACTGTGGTGCAACATTCAACTGCAGAATGACTCCCGCTCACGGTGAAGATACTACTTGTCTGTGACCTGGTCCAATAGCAAATCGGGAGCAGCAGCAGTCATGTCCTAACCATGATCAGCTATCTTGTCAAAAGTGCTACTTTCGGAATTCTGTCTCGTAATTTCCTGTAGCGATGGAAATATCTTCGGTTGTTGTCATCCACGATTTCGCGAAACTTATGCTGGAAACGAAGCCATGCTGTTGCCAGAAGTGACTTTATTGCGTTCGCATGTTTTCTGCTCATAGCTTTTGCTGGCCAATTGTCGTGATCAAGCTTACCCATCCTGTCAATGTCCTGTTTTTTTTAAATATTTGAAACGAGTCAGGTTCGCGAACCGGCCCCACCTCGATACGTTGGCACCATGCGAAGTCAACCGCAGTTCGCCCGTCCAGAGTAAGCTGAATTTTGTATTTTACTTTTCCCTCTGCTGTATTTTGTGGTATTTTGGTTGATGCACTGTTTGAGTCATCCTTTAGGTGTCGTTTGATGCTTCCGCAGTTCTGTGGAAATCCCCAAGCAGGGTGCTTCGATTTCTTTTAGCGCAGCCTTTCTCGTTGCGCGATTTCCCATAGTTCTTGCAGCTTTTCCGTTGTGGTTTGCATACATGACCTCCGTAGATCCGTCCGAACAATTAATGATTGTTCGGAAATCGTTGGAGGCAAATCAACGCTGTAGTCTTCGATGGTGTACTTATTTTTACACCAACCTCAAACTCAGCTACAAGCACGATACTAGCTCAGTATTTCTTGACCAAGCAGTAATGGACTAACTTCGTGATTTGCTCGTTTACGGTTTGCTGTCTTCATAAGATCTGCGTGCACTACAGTGTACCAACTCAATGGCGTTAGAGACTTGTGGCGGCAAACCCGGGGCGCAGTAAAAATCAGTTTTCTTGTCTCCCTGGTCATCGGTGACTAACGAATCCTAATGCAGTTTGATTTTAGTTGTGTTGATTCACAACATCAGATGACCACCGAGGGAAAAAACATTTTGGCTATGGCGTTGCACAAGTCCCCACTCAGTACCTGATTTCGAATAGTCTGTGCAACCAAGAGGAAGGAATAACACGGAGAATATGAAAACTACCGAAGTAGCAGTTGTCCCTGGGCCTTCCTGCTTTTCAGTCTACCCACCGCTGAGGCGATTCATCAAAATAGTGATCCGGCTGATTTAACGCCGCTACCGATCAATGGACTATTTCCGTAGCTCCAAATAGTTGCTGATCCTTGTCCACTACGCCTATGATTGTCCTGCTTGTTTGCGACAAAGTCTGACCACCTGCATTCTTACGTAGTCGTTTAGAGCGGCACTATTGATTCCAGTAGCATGGCGAGCTGTTGTCCGATTTTCCGGTCGTTTTTTTTGATGAAAACTCGTACGATTGATGCCAATTTCTGCTACTCAGTAAACTCTGCAGCTTTCAGAACAGCGCGGGATTGGGCCCAAACTAAGTCAGCCTGATGTACATTCCCCTCTGAGTATCACCATAAAAAGTATCGCCGAATGGCTCGAGTGTTGTATGCATGTTAGTAAAATCCAACCGGATGACCACAAAGGTTACTAGACGTTGGTCATTTTTGCATCCATGTCCGAAGCGCAACTCCCACGGAAGGTGTCCGTGTTGTCATTCGACGATCGGGTATAATGATTTCAGTGGAGATGTCGCCTAGCTTCGCGATTGACAACAATTGGCAGGTGGTATTACTTTTCGTCTTGGATAGCCGAATCGGCTGAGTGTTGAGACCTACAAGTCAAGATTTTCAGTTTTGCTTTTGAATTATGTCCGTGATACGAAGGCAGTGCGCTATTAGCAGGGTGTTGGATTGAAAAAGCAACCCCAGGCTGCTCGGAGTTATCAACCAGTTGATTGTAATGTAGCCAGTAATTCGTGTTCATTTGGGAGGCGTTCAGTCTTCGTGCCTCAAATTCGTACACTTGAATACTCTGTCTACGTTGCAGTTGCCCTGAGGATGCTGTTATACACTGGTTCCCGGTGCGTAGGGGGCTGGGGGTCCAGTAGGTAATCAAAGAAATCTGAGTTCCATTTTTCGGCTTACTTCGTAGACAGAGAAAACGCATTACTCTTCAGATACGTAGGGTGACCTGATGTCATCATTTGACTTGATAGCACATGCAGCACAGTCACATTCAGGTGCGAGCTGCAGAAGGGCAATGTTATGATTGTTCACAGCCGGTGACCACATGTCGTTCGAGCGCCGGTTAGAGCTCCAGAGTGTGCTCGTGGGAACTATGAAAAACGTTGACCGCCATTCCGTTCAAACTCTTGCCACGAACAGAACAAGACGACCTAGCATTATCCCGTTGCGACCACGCTTGACCACGTCACACAGTTGTCATCACATGTGGATATTCGTGGTGGAGTCGATTACCACAGCAAGTTCTCGAACAGTTGCCGATCATCCACAACCTCGTTTATCCACAGCAACCACTAGAATCTGACTGCTCCTCGTTAGAAGAACAACAGCGACGGTGGATGGGTCGGTCTTCACCATGAATTACTCGAAAATCATTTATAAACACGTGCATTTTGATTTTGAAAAGTGCCTTTTTTCTTATGTGCTAGTGACTTGATGATGATGGTTTACATTCAACGGTTTTATGAAGTGTTTCGTTCCCAGTGGTTGATATCACCAAAGCGAGAGCTAGCGATTTTTCGATCCAACGTTTACTTGTTAACTGTTTTCTCGACCCAGAATACCACCACGTGGAACGTTCTCAAAGCATCAGTAGCGGGGCTTTCACTATTCATCGTGTTGTTTTATATCCTCGTGTCTCTGACGCTTGAGTTACTGACTAACTTTGTTCACTTGTACTAAAGACTTGTGGATTGTGGACACTGAATGCTGTTACGGGATAGTGACCTGAAAGTACTTCACATTTCAATTATCGAGTCGATAAGCGAACAAACTATTGATCACGGGTCAGAAATACACGAATACTGCTCGCTGCGCGTGACATTCCGGCATGAGTTTGATAGAGTAACCAAATCAGTACCCCAATACCAGTGTCAATGCAGGTGCTCATTAACTGATTCTGCAGATTGCGTTAATCAAATAACTCGATTCTTTAATGCTCTTACATCCTTTCGTGGATTATGCTCGCCGCTTATTTTTTCTTTTGCTTTATCCAAGTTTTTGCAATAGTGTCTTCAATTATCTGAAAACTGTGTAATTTTCGATTCTGTGCACTCAATGAGCACTTGCTTTTATTCTTTAGTGTGGAGTTCGATCGGAGCTGTCATCGATATTCGTCTGATCGCCGAGAGATTCGCTCAATAACACCTAGACGATCCGAACCGCGAATAGTTCATCTAGAAAGACGGCGACCAATGAATCAGTCGTATGAGGATGAAAGATCCAGACCACTACCACCGCCGCCCCGTGTTGTCTTACCTCGTAGGTCTGAGCCCATAGTACGCGAATCGCCCCGATTACGAGAGCCTCTCCCTCCTCCACCTTCAGACAGACGCCGTTCGCTGCCGTCTGCTCGTCCATTGGATTCGCATCAAAGAGCTCGCGCACCGCGATCTCCGCCGGAAATTCAACGTCCGTATGGTCGTCCTGTCCTACCTCATCGCCCCGAAGGGCATCCTTACGAACGCATGGATACGAGGTTAGCAGAGTGTTTTTCTCTCCTTCTCTCTTGTTTGTTTATCACATATAACACAACTTTTCGTTTCCTTTTAGTCGCTCTCAGTTGAGCGCAAATCGACATCCCCCATCACCGATGAGCCCCCCTTTCGGTCGCGTTCCGGAACACTATCGATCTCCATATGAAGCCTCAATGGAGCGTCGACCCAGTCCAGTTCGGGGCTATCCGTCACGGCCTTTACCATCGCCACGTCGTGATTATAGAGACATCAGTCGTAGTCCACCCAGGTCGCGCAACATGTCGCTAATGCGACCATACCCGGATACCTCGCCACAGCACGACACGCGTAGTCTCCGCTCAATTCGTGATCGCAGTCCTCCGACGTACAATAGCAACAGTGGTCCTCGACCGAAAGTAGTGGATTACGGACATCGTTCAGGTAATTAACTCTAGCTTTGAACTTGGTTGCACTTGATCAATGATGGGAATAACCTAGTGTTGAATAAGATTCGTTCCATTATCCGCTTGAATTGACTTTCAACATTTCAATCTTCATCTTGCCTGCTCTTTTATCCAAATCGATTACCAAAAGACGGCTACCGAAACCGGCGCACCAGAAGGCAAGGTTAATGATTGTTAACACTGAAAATCGATCGTATTTGCTTAGATGTGCTTTATCGAATTTCAAATAAGACTGTGCTGGTCGGTTATGTTAACAGCAGTGATTTATCCTCCCATACCTTCGGGGCAGGCGCGGTTATCTTGCCTATTACTTATTCTCCATATGGTTCAGTTCAGTTCAACCTGAACAACCATTAACCATGCACCGGTTTTGGTAGCTGTGCATTAGCTGCCTACTTGGATGAACAGAAAGGTTGTAAGCTGAATAGAAGTGAGAATCGGGAATTTCAGTGGATCAATTTAGAAGATGCAGGAACACCATTGTTTACGACTCCCAGCCATATCACTGAATGTCTCGAAATACCGATTACCCATGTTCCGTGGTCCCCATCAAGGTAAACCCGCAGGGATCTATATGTCGCGGACACCTAGTTAGGCTTTTCATTACCTTCATACCAGGTCTTAGCTTGACTGTGGTGATCATGCGAGTGTCCAATCAGTGGCAATCTTCAACCGGTCCGAGCGGTTGCATTCACCACTCGCCCGCGATATTCAGTTAACTGTCCTTACTCTAATAATTCATAAACTGACAGGAAATGCAGTGAGTAATGTTTCACTTACCCCTTCTTTTCTAGAACCCCATGAAAACTACCCCGGTTGGAAGAACAATAGCCCACGAATTCAAACTCCGGGTCATACATGGAAACCGGCTGGCCATTCATTCGTTTCCAATTATGGGTCTCGTCGTTATTGATGTCACTGTAAAATTCTGCACATTTCCTCAATACATTCTAATACTACTGTATAGATTGACTTGTGTTTGACCAAGAAGTGACTACAAGTGCTCCCCAATTAAAACCAGAAGTGACACCACATTCGATGTGTACGGTTCAGAACAGAAATTTCGCATGGGCATTTTCACTTGCGTTAAAATCGGAGTCGTCCATAGAAATCAAATGACAGAAGAGTTTGGAGAACTACTTCAGAGGTGGTAGTGTAAGCAACCAGGTGTAAAAACACGGTGATGGTACAAACCCGTCCGATAAGCTGGCCTCAAAATGTAGTGCTTTGGGGGGAACACTTTGTGTAGACAACACGCCAACGTAGGTCTTCGCTGACGCTTGTAACACTTGACATCACAGTTCAACGAGTCTCCCATGCTGGCTAATTCAGATAGTTCTAGGGGCGTGCCCTGGTAACGACGGCATGACCAACATAAGCAGACATCCGAAAAGAGAACCAACCTGAGAAACGCATTAATGCATCATAGTCGGTCGACTTAACATCGGCCTCTTAGATAGGATGAGAAATTTATCGTTAGACATCAGGAAAATTAGTTGGTCTTAGCCGCGACGAACGAAAAACCAAAATGCCTCGTGCTTCGGTTTTTTGTTGGTCGTTGCTGAGGCAAGCTGATATCATCGTACAACGAGATACAGTGAAGCGAGCTCCGCTGATCGCTGCCAAGCTCATAATGAACACAAATCAAGTGATGAATCACAAGATGGAGAGG
>UZAN01000314.1:0-10870 GCA_900618425.1 Echinostoma caproni | reverse complement strand
TAATAGATGTGAAAAAGGAAAGCAACATCAGAAAACAATGGCATACCCCGGGTGTTTATGATTGATTTAGTTTAGCGTCTGACGCAGATTTCCTGCAACGAGTTCATGGTTTGTTAGAAATCTGGCAAGGTACGGGACATTAGACCACCCGTAAGCTTCAGTGCGTGTTTTTAGAAGTTTGTGAGTGGAACGGGTGGATGAGTGAGAAAGGCACTGACTAAGGGCGGAATAAAGAGGATAGGATATATCAGAAAAAATCTTTTTGGAGAATGTTTACAGGACTTGAGGTGATGTGGCACCATGTACTGTACCAGATGTTCCTATGGTATAAGACTGAAAACTGACAGGAACTTGAGGGATCGGAAGATGGCTTTTGTTAAGCCGAAGATCTAATCATGCCTGGAAGGTTACTGGATAGAGGTAGGACGAAGCCCAGCCTCCTGGTCCTCCAGGTTGGGGGAACAGACAGCTAGAATTTGCGTTTCAGTCGGTAAAAAACGGTGGAGTAATTGATCCAAGTAAGTGGAACTCCATTGCGCTTGTCTCGCTGCCTTGCGGCTAGGTTCTTGTCAGAACTAAAGGTTTTGGTTAGGAAACCCTAATCGTTTTTCTGCTTAGTAGCAGTGGAAAACGCACGTATCACGTGACAGTTTACAAAAAGAATTGTATGTATCACTGTTTCTTAATCCACCGCACGAACCTGTGGGACCAGAAAAGCATGAGCTTGAAAGTTATTCCCATAATAAATCTTTGAATCTTTAGCTGGACAGCCTAGCAGTACTCGTCTATCAAAACCCAGTGCATACGCATTGCGAGTTTGGCAGTGATCAGTGAAATTCGCCTCCCTGTATTGCGATGTACGATGATGATGATGATGAACTTCTGTCGTCTCTGTTCCGTCCCTCCCTCCCACACACACACAAACGGACTCCTTAATGATTGGCTCTAATAAGCTAGTGAATGGAATGTGTAAAAATATAGGTTGCGTGAGACGGTGAATGTTTTGATTAGCACATTCGGTTTCTCACAGGCACCCGGTACTGTTAGGGATCTGGGGTGTGCGGGTGGTGGATTTCCCTGCGCGACTGCTAGATTGCGAAAGAGCGAGTCCACATTTCACAATTGCGGTCCCGCGTTTCTGAGTCGAACAAACTCAATGATAGAGTACAAGGCTGGGAAATGCACAAACCAAATCTGTTTAGTTCCCCTCCGATCGTGTTTCGTGAACAGCTGCTCTATATATGGTGCTATCAATCAGATCAACTGAGTCCGCAGAGGAAACCAGTTACACATCTGCGTGGAATAAGTATGGCGTTCCCTTGAAAACTAGACCGGGTCGTATAATTTTTTTTGGTTTGTTCAGAAAGCCCTGAAAATCTTTTTTTAGGGATGTATTATTTCTTTTTGAGTTTGAAAAATCCACAGTGATTCATACACGAAATTCCAAGGTCAAAGTTTGTTTGTTTTTGGCTATTGTTTAGAATCTCCAAACCTCGGTAGATTGTGTCCAAATGACGATTTTCTTCAATAAACATTCATGAGACCTGTAGCTTACGCGGAGTGCATTGGCAACACAGATCATTGTGATTTTATCTCTCAAGTCTGTCAATCAAATCAAAAATCTGCTCGGGACGAGGTTTCACAAAGTTTCCAAGCAGAATTTTCTCTATTCCATTTGTAAATTATCCATAGACTTTTGTGCATAAATGGTCCTTAAAAGGCTTGTTTATTGCTATATCAAGTCCGCAGATATGAAGTCCTCATCCTTGTGGGGATCGTCATCTGGCGCGACTAACCCTGGCTGACTCCCAAACGAGCAGATCTCGTGGATCACCTCCCGAAACCTTTATTTTGACTGTGCGTCTGTGAGGCTGGTTTTCTTCTGGGTTTCAGAATATAAATACCTGAAATGCGTTCGATCGTCTCTCTCTCTCTCGATTTCGGGTGCAGCTTTTTCCATCCACAAATACAGGAAGCACGGGCATTTTTATAATCAGTGAACTAAGTGTATGCAGACTGACGAAACACCCGTCTGATTAGAGATCGTTTTACACCACGGGCACATAAACACTACTATAACTATATTCATGCCAATTGTGTTGGACAGCTGGTATTACGAAAAGTTGACGCCATCAGTAAACTGTTTGAATGCGAGTGCACGTTTAACCAATTCAGTATATTCGCCCGTGAATAGTGTTATGGATCGTTTTAAAGATAGGCTATACCACTGAAAAACTCCATCAACCCAGTAATGATACACTTTGAATTCTTATAGAAGTACAGCGAAATATGATACTACGGCAAGGGTAAATACCTTGTGTACCACAATGGTCTTCCGACCGTTGTCAGCAATTCAGTGACAGAAGTATTCCAGTCCAGAAATAAATGATGATTGTTCTAAATGTTGTTTTTTACCAATCCGTTTTTCAACCAATTGACTCCATTTTCGGATCGTTCGAAGACCAAACTTCTTCTCTTCTTAGGAAGCCGTATAGCTTTTCCCGGGAAGAATTCAACAGTTCCATTTTCGTAATCGACTGAATAATTAGGAGACAATTGCGACGAGAAAAGTTGTGAATCTTATTCGTCATTGTAGATACACAAAAGGGAAGAGGGTTCCAATTCCAAATGCTTACCAGTTGCGTCTGATCAATCGATAGCAAATCTTTAATTCGCTGGCCGATTCGCCTGTGCTACATCTGCATTCGGGGCTCGGCTGATTTATTCTATTCGCTATTTGGACCAAGGACAAAGGGGAATTCGGCACTTTCTCGTGAACGCCGATGTTCTTCGAGGTTCCGTACTTTCGCCCACTCTCTTGTTTCTACTCATCAACGATCTTGTACTCAAAACATCTAATCCCATTTACTGCTTTTCTGATGATGCCACTCTCCGTTGTTCTCATTCGCAACCCCACAACCCATCAGGCCACTACCAATATCGATCATTATTAGTGCTCCTCTTCTCTCTGATTTCTCTGCATGGAGTTCAACCAACCAATACTTCAAAAACTTCTCTCTTCTCCGTCTCTCTTAAACGAGTCCCTTATTCTGCTCAATTGATTTTTGACTCGATAACCTCCGTTCAACAAATCCCATCTCACTCCTGCGTTTATCCATAAATTCTTCTCTCTGTTGGTCTCATTTTACTTTCGCACTCAATTCTCGCACCGCAAGTAAAGTCGGTTTTCTATTCCGAACGAAGGGCTTCTTTACACCCAAACATCTTTTATACAAAGTTCGAATCCACCCGATACTCGAATACTACAGTCATGCATGAGGTGGAGCCTCTCTTCTTCGCCCTTTCTCATCTCGAACACGTTCAACGTAAGGCCATCTCACTTATCAACGAACTGTCTATAACTTCCAACCAGCGGTCCCTTTCCGATCACCGCACAGTTGCTTCGTTATTTACTTTTTTATCGTTTCTGCTCTTCCGAAATCGCGTCAGCAGTTCCCCTCCCCTTGATCTCATTCTCAGGCAGGCAGTCACCGCCATCCGGTTTCTGTCCCTAGATATCGAACTTTTATCTTTCGGTCTTCCCCGCCCCCACTCCCATACACAACTAGGACTCCTAAGTGCAAACTACTTATTCTTTTCAAAAGTGGAATTAATAGACTGACGTTCATTGGAATGTTTTTTCACATACCTTCATCATCATCATCATCATCATCATGCAGCGAAATACAATGAAGCGAACTTCACTAATCGCTGATAAACTCGCAATTCATACAAAATCAGTGGTAAAATTTAAGGTGGACAGGGATTGGACCTACTTCGAGGGAGGAAAAAGAAGATGAACCACTGTGGCCAACACAGAGAGTGCACAATTGAACTCTGCATACATACCGTTTCAAGCGTTCTGGCTTGCTAAGAAATGACAACAAGAACGTCACTGCCATATCCTTCAATGTCTCCAACTAACCGGTTGTGGAGTCTTTCGGATCCCAACCTGGAAGGCGAGAAACACCTACGCTACATTTCTTGATGCCCCGTCTCCACGTCATCTGTTGACCTCCACGTGGTGTCCTCCAGCCCGGGGCGGCTACAGCGAATGAAGGGCGGTGTGGCAGACGATGGCTGGGCATACGTAATAGCTGCCCTAGCCAGTGAAGTCACATACCCGCCCCCCCTTACAGTACGTTATTGACTATGGGGTTAAACCCTTTCGCTGTAAATCACTTTGAGTAAAAAAACTGCAAGTTAACTTTTGTTAGGTGTGTGGTGATATAATCAAGGCCCGAAAACTATTTAGTCCAACCGAAAAATTCGACCTTAGGCATTGAAACGATCGGCGAATATCACTTAAGCCTCTACTGCAGTGGTTTCATCCGCGAGTGGACAGAAGTGAGGAGATTTGCGTTTCGGTATCATATCCTATCGTTTCATCAGGTTTCAAAACAAATCTGGCTGCAATTGTTTCACGGTCAAATTATGTTGACCTCGTTGCGCTCTTATCAGGATCGTCAGTTTGCTTCCGCCACGTGACTGAATCTGCCAGTGCTTATTTCCGGGATGGGGGCGTTGTTAAAAGCAGTTTGAAAAGAAAAAATGTGCTGGGGCCTGGTTTGAACGGGGAAAAGATGATACCAATGTGTGGCTTAGTATCTTATTTTGAGGAGCCGTTCTCTTCAAAGCCATCCGCTTTGAGTTGTTTCTTATCATGGGAAGCAACGTAAGTTCGGAGAACTGATCAATGATAGTGATACATGTTCCACCGAAGGCATACAATTTGCAAGACCTCGAAAGAGTCATCTTTTTCCTGGATCTCTGGACTCAGTCGTTTATGATTAATTGCAACGCCGCTGATCTGTGCTAGGGGGCGGAAGGGGACGGAAATTTGGTAGAACCCAACCTGGAGTGTAAACGAGAGTCGTCATTTGGGAGGGGAAAACGTGCAGGTAGACTACGGGGACAGATGACGAGGGGATGTTGCAGAGGAGGGGACAGACAGAGGATGTAAAAACTTACCGAGGAAGCCGATGTCTTGGGCATGGAACAAGTGCATACAGCTGAGGTAGACTGTAGACGAAGTTCACAATTTGCGGTAAGAAGAAAAGCATCAACGTTTTACTGAAATGACCCAGAATGCCCACCACAGCCAATGTCATACCGGCGAAGTAGCAGAAGGTATCGCCGACAAAAATTGAGGCTGGATACCTAAAAAAACAAATATAATCAATGCAAAGGCGGTGGGTGAGAGGACGAAGTAGTAAGGAAAGGTAAATAATGCAACGATTAACAATAAGTAGTCCACCATTTCTAACAGCTGTTACATCGCGTATCGTGGATACCGGATCGTCGGGAGTGGGAGAAACACTAAATCCATCTGTCGCGGAAAAGAACGCGACTGCTCAAATCGGACTAGTCTATTTTTAGTCTATTTTACCGGTACACATAGACGATCGACAAACTCATACAAAAGGTACGGTGATCAATCGGTCTCACAGTAGAGCGAATTCATGCCCTGAAGCCATTATCAATTCGCTCATTCCCGTTTGTAGTGTATACTCTATGTGGGGTGTTTATTTCCTAGTCCGATGCAGCTCTTTATTCTCTTCCGAATGTGTAGGGTCCTCCTCTATGGGAGGAACACGATTAGATTGCAACAGCAGAAGTTCACATGGACTGCGATTAGGAACAGTCATCCCAATAGATGTAGTTCAAAAAATTCCTGCTCTTCAACATTGTTTTCAATATGGCCATAAAGATGTTGTTACATTTGCTACTGAATGGAACAGTGTACGGATAATTTTCAAGAAAATGCAGGACCTAAATTTGAGAGCCGCTTCTTTCCTCAAAATGGTCTTTCACGGGGCATTAAGATCTCCGAGACATCAACATAATTATATTAAAAATTAAAAGTCCAGTTTAATTGCTACTGGCTCAAGCTGCCAATCAATCCATAATGGAGACTAGTAAATTGCCGTATTTTATATAATCTGCAGCAGTTAGAAACGAAGATATGGACTTATGCCTTTGAGAATATGGCTGTTATGGGGTACCGGGGACACTGATAAACCGGTACACAATGATTTGATCGATAAATAAAAATAAAAACTGAAACCATTCGTTTTTATTCTTAAGCGTGTTTGCGGGATTTGAACTCTCAAACCAAGATCCGATGTGATATTAACTTAAAATACTGCTCGCCAGAGAAAATTAATGATTCCTACATCTTCATCATAGGGTTCAGCGTATTGATTGGATCTGACAATCTTCGAGAGGCACATCACGATACGCATACAGTTTTGGCATAACATTTATTGCTTACCTGGTCAGCAACAGGTGAGTATTGCAGTGGGTGATGTGACAATGTGTTACTTATCTCCGAATTCGTTAGAGAAAGTGACGTGTCGCATTGCATTGTAGTGGTTCAAACAGTGAGTTTCAGGGAACGGAAGATCACGGGAAATCAAACGCAATTCCAATCGGCTTTAAATTTCTTTATCTCTCCACACAAAGATCCCCGATCAAATGTTCTAACAATAGGTTAAGGTCGCGAAGAATGAGTTGTTGTTCCCCAACAAAATTTATGCGGTTTCATACATGCACACCACACCAGGGGAAGTATGATGAAGTATAACAAATGCGAAGCTGGATATGACAGGCTATCAGACTTCGGTTTATATCGCACACGGTCCTCCAGAGAAAGACAACGTTCTACCGGTCAGCGGTGCCCAGTATCTGATCATCGAGAGCCTGAGGAATGACCGAGAGAAGCGGTGGATAGGGAACTGTGAAGAAATGGAGAAGATTGCAATTATTGGCAACAGTCGCAATCTTTTCGGTTCACATAGCAGTACGGAGTCAAGGAACGTAAGCCGGAGGTAATCGAAGAGTTTGACGGTCCACTGATTCATATTCAGGATGCCACCTTGAGCAACGAGGAGAACACTTTAAGGCGCACTTCATTTGACCCCCATCGACACTATACCTCTTCAACAGGGCAACTACTGTTAGTTGATTTCAGTCCTACATCCGAAGTGGAGGCTTCCCGGGAAATAAGTTATCTCAAAAGGCATAGGGCCTATGGCTCAGATACGCTGTTCCCATTAGCGCTTGAGGATGGAAACTCAGCGTTAGTCTTGCAGTTAACGAAACTCCTGGGCTCAATATGGGGAAGGGAAGAGGTTGCATCCGAATGATGTGAATCGGTGATTATACCGATTTACAAGAAAGGCGAAAGATGCTCCTGTGAAAACCACAGTGGAATTAGCTTGATCAACATCATCTCTAAACTTCTCGCTGGTATCATACTCCGTAGATTGTCTGCCGCACATGAACGGTGCACGTCAGTACCAGGTAGATTTAGACCTGGTCGAGGATGTATCCATCACATCTTCACTCTCCATCAAATCCTAGAACACAGACACCCACCATCTCTATCTTCCCGGATCTGAAAGCGGCTTTCGACTCAGTCGACCGCTCTAAACTCTGGTGGTGTCTCGCTCTAAATGGTGTGCCCGAGAAGTTTATTTCAATATTACGACCCCTTTCTACTAATGGCCGAAATCGAGTCCGAGTTTACGATATTTTTCGCCCGAGTTGAAAACGGAAAGCAGGTTGCCGGTTTCCGAGATTTGACTGCAGGTCCTCGTGACTACGGGGTTTATCCTATCTGCTGTTATTCACACTTTCATAGAAAAGTTATACACTTTTCTGGATAGTTTGAATGCTAGTGTAGCCCTGTTCGGTTGACGTTTTCCACCTTTAGCGTGCAAAATGTTAATACAGGACTGGGTTTCTCCAGCTCCCAAACTGACGAAGTAATAGAAAAAGTTTTGTTCTTTGGGCAGCTACACCTCACCCGGTGGACGCATCACGGTTGAAGTGTCAGCTCGAATACAGAAGGCTTGGTTGGTATTTGCCATCTTGAGACATCTGTGGCGCGGCCGCAACATTCGGCTGTCCGTGAAGAGTCGAGTGCATACCGCAGTGGTTGGGCCAGTGCCGCTTTACGGTGCAGAGACTTGGCTATTAGGCGAGCAGGATAAAGGCAGACTTTCGGTGTTGAACACTGCTTTCTACGCAGCATTGCACTAATCCGGACGAGCAATGCTGAGGTTAGACGTAGAGTTTTAGGCAGTTGCCGTCGTCCATTGGAGCAAGTGGTTGACCTTCATAGGTAACGTTGATTGGGACATGTGTTACGCATGTCACCAGATAGATTGCCGCGGCGAGCGATGTTTGCCGAGGCAAGTAGTGGGTGGAAAACAGCCAAGGGTGGTCAAGCTAAGACCTGCCTGGTACGGGAGTATGAAAACTCTAACCAGTAGTTTGGGTCACATAGGTCCCGTTAGGCTCCCTGGATGGGGATCTCGCGATGATCGTCACCGATAGTTAGAGACACTTAGTGATAGGGCTGTGACGTAAACAGTGACGCTTGTGCATCTCAATTTCTTGGCAAACATTATTTCAATGAAATTATCAATTCTACTTCCAACCTTCCTGTCAATCTCCTACTGTTCGTCCAAATGGCTAGACCAAAGCGTGCAACCAAAAACCGGCCTGGTTAATGGTTGTACGAACCGAAAACGGAATGGATGCCAATGAGAATTGAATGAAGCCAGAAAGCCAGTCACAATTCCTGAGGTCCAATTCAGTTTGGGCAAAAATACACACAACGTGTAATGGATATGGGTAAGTACTGATTGCATTTTGCTCCGCTCGTTTTCCGGAATATTGACCCCCAAAAAAGGGATATCACAGTAATAAACGGAAGAGGAAAATGCTTGAATTGTCCAGTGTAGATTGACGTAAACAAATGTACGAAAGGAACCAAGAAACGAGGTGAAATGTGGTGCTCAAACAATCACAGTGTATTGAGCTCACTTGTTTTTCTGATACAACACCCAACAGACCGCGACGAACGGGATCAGGAAATAGAGAGAGAACAGGTGTACGCGCCAAAGATAACCTGTGTGTAAGAGAGGGAAAAACAAGACAGAAAGAAAGAAACAATCACACACAAGTGAAGCGGGAAGGCAGGAGAACGGAAGCAAGCCCTCAGAGTCGTCGTGATTATCCGTTGGCCAAAGCGAAAAACAGCAATGGAATCATGCATACATGATAAACAATGCCAAAGTTTGCACGTGATGCAGAGATGAGAATCGAAAACACACGTTCAAAAAATCTCGTGACAACATGGCTGGATCTTTTGGTGCAGTCGAACCGTACTGGATTGTCGTGATTAATCAGTCGAATCAGGTTTCGGTGGACTCGTACAGATGAGCAGTAGCAGCGGATTTATTTTTCTATATACGCGCCGTAATCGGGGGTAAGGGTGTCCAAAATTTAACCGTTACTATAAGGTTCGAGCATTGAACCCTATTATTACTGAGCTAATTTGCTAATGGGGAACATTAGTCAGTTGGCGAAATATTCCACTTCTGATCATACTCAGGTGACGCGACACTCATCCGCTATTCATCAAGTAGGACTACAACATTCATCCGGTTCTGGGAGGTGACTGGACTAATCCCGTTTGATGGATGGACGATGCCTGGACTCGCGAAGTTCCGGTTTCGATCATATTTGGTGGCAGAACGGAACCCATCAGATAGAATAGCAACTGCACGTTGACAGTTAAGATCTTTAAATCACATACGCCATTTAGGATTTCGCTATGTTTAATAATCTCTATGAGGGGATAGTGATTGTACCACGGATATAGACAACCAATGACTGAAGTGAAAGGTGTTAAAAAATCTCATTTATTTGAGTGCCGCCGAAAGGCTCAGTGTATGGTCGGGTCGGGCGTCTTGGGGTGTGGCTGGTCACGGTTCCCTTACAACTCGCGAAATGCTCCCATACGACTAAGCGTCTCGAATAGCCTCTGTTGAGGAATCCCTACTCACTGCCTTCCCGTGATAGAGCTATTTTCCCACCAAAATGAGAGCACGAAAGGCCAACTTCCGGGACCATAATCCTTCAGATGGACCGCTGGCAGTTCACCTAGGGGAGTTGGCCAAAAACCCTGAATCCAAACCAACCAAAAACAGGCGTACAAACCACACGCACACCTTCTGGTTGTGACAGTGCTTATTTGTTGCGGTATGCCACAACTTATTCACAGTTGACCTTCTTCGGTGAAGGTATCCACAACCCGGGGACGCCACTGGTAGCATTCAGCTCTGCTTAACCCGAGGGTATCTACCACACACACAGATTGCCAACCAATGATCGCGGCCTACCTTGTCCAGAAAAGGATGCTTAACTCAGTAGGTCATGCAACCGTATTTATTTCCATGTGTCACAAAAGAAATGGCCATGAAATACACCGGAACTCTGGCTACTTATGAACAAGCAGTTTTGAGGCGAACTGGGAAATGCGGTTGAAACCAATCGTGGTGTTTGATAAGTGTTCTTTGCTGTGTCCTCATTCAGATTCAGGTTCATCGCAAGAAATCAGGGGGGTGGACGTACCGAGTTTTTTCATTCGAATTGTGCTCTTACATGGGCAGGTAAAGGGCAAGCCATGCGAGTTTTGTAGTTCCAATCCACATCAAGGTGGGAATCGGATACTGCTTGGACTTGGGAATTGATAGTCAAAATTTGACCTCACCTAGCTGAGTGGTTCAGTCACTCATGACGATAGCGAACGCCAGGTTGGATCACCTTTGCCGACGACCTATCGTTTAACTGAAGTTGAAAGGACGTACATAACGTTCCACTTCCACTTTAGAGTTGCGAGACTGATTTTGCGCGTCAAACGCATTCATCAACAGGAACTGTGATCGCCAATCACTGTGTAATTTGGTGCAGGCTGAGTGATGTGGTGTTTAGTCTGTTTACGTTTAGGAATCTCCCGGAGGAAAATTCGCGATAACAACGAATTCAGATGTTAAGAACGTGTGTTGCGCACTTC
>UZAN01000313.1:0-10888 GCA_900618425.1 Echinostoma caproni | reverse complement strand
CTTCATCTTTGCAGACGATGTGAAGATAGCGGGTGAGAACTTAACCCAGGATCTAGATGCAGTTCAAAGCTGGTCGGCTCGATGGGATTTACCCCTGCATCTTTGCCAAGTGTCAGCTACCGACTACTAATGTAGACTCAGCCGGGAGCGCAGCGCTACGAGGTATGACGGAGGTCAAAGACCTCGGAATAATTGTCACAAGGGACTTCCGGCCTACAAGAAAATTTCAGGTGGCTGCAAATAAAGCAGGAGGAGTACTATTCAGGCTGCCGGACCACAGTTACATGCAGGAAGCCAGAGGTGTTCGTTCCGCTGTATAAGGCAATGGTGTGCCCACTGCTGAGACCACAGTTACATGCAGGAAGCCAGAAGTGTTCGTTCCGCTGTATAAGGTAATGGTGCGCCCACTGCTGGAATACTGCGTCCAAGCTTGGACCCCATACTATTGCAACGATATGGAGTGTCTAGACAGGGTGCAACGACTGGCAACCACAATAGTCACTAGACAGATAGGAGAGAGCTACTCGTAGCGTCTGAAGGACCTCAATCTTTTCTCGCTGTCACGCGGAAGGACCAGGGGCGACTTGATAGAAGCCCTCAAGATAGTTAAGAGGTTGTCGGGCATAGAACTAAGCAGCCTCTCCGTTCCTGTACCAGAGTGCGGCACTAGAGGTCATGGCCTTAAGGAGAAAGGAGAGCACTCCGGGTTGGAGTTGAGGGCCAGGTTCTTCACAAACCGGGTGATACCTTTGTGAAATATATTGTCGGAGAATGCTATAAGCTGCTCAACAGTTGTGGCCTTCAAAAGGGCCTTGGATATGTGCTGGGAAGCGGTTTTCCCGGAGCTGGCCACTTGAGGGACGATAAAAGAACAAGGTCAGTTCGTCCCTATATTTAAGTATTTTATTTTTGCATATCTGGTGGATGAGATACTGCACCTAAATATTCGGTCTTTCAGAAGAAAGCAGAACGAACGTCTGAGGAGCAGTGTTGGAAGCCAAGGAAACTTGCTGACAGCACAACGGTCTAGACGCGCGATTGGTCTCGACCGCTTGCTTCCTCTTGAAACGTATCTGAACTGAACTGATGTTTTCGTAATGACAGATAATTATCCTCTATATCCTTTGTTGGGGTTGGGGTGCGAGATTCGGTATTTTTCCGGTCGCCGCGATCTAATCTGTGCGCGCTAACTAAGTTTGTGAGTATGAACTAGGCGTCTACATTTTCCTGGTTATGGATAACGGTCCTGCGTTCCAATTGTAGAGGTCTCATTATCCTTTTATTGTAGCCCTTAAATTGGACGTATTTTGAGTAACCTTTCGGCTCCTCCTGGGCTCGGCTGTCTAGTATTATCTCCTAGTCCCTTTTACCCTTTCCAATGAGCAAAAGTGCTTCATTACAATGACTCGTTTTTTGTCTCCAACCCATCTGGGAACCCGAATTTCGCAAAGCTTTCCAGTTTTGATTACTACGTTTAATCGCCCTATCTACAGCAGCGTGCCACCTTGGCCGCTTCTTCCTTAAACCTCTGTGGGTTAAGTGAGCATACCCACCCTGGAAATTCACGAGGTTGTTTCTTATTATACTCCAGCGTTGATTTACGTCAGCATGCTGCTCCGTACTGTACGAACGCAGCTGAGCTGGCATAGCTTGGAGTAGATTCACGTTAGTCCTCCCAAAGTTCCTACACATCCCCTTACGAAGTCTGGGTACTTTCAACTGAAGTGTCATCTTGATGAGAAGATGATCACTTTTACCAATAAGAGGGTGATACTCTAGACTTTGTCCTTCTTCCTTCTGCGCTGTGATGATCAGGTCCAACAGCGACGGCTGTTAGCCTTCCCGATACCTGGTGTTCTCCTTCACGTGCTGATAAACGGCCCGGGATCGAGTCCATTCGAGGTAGCTTTCGCCTGAACCTCGAGGATACATCCCGAGCTTCCAGTCAACATATCTAAGATTGAAGTCACCCATAACGACCAGTCTGGTCGAATGTCCAGCTAGGTTGTCTAGTACCTGGATAGTCTGTTGATCCTCCGGTTTTGTGGCACTAGGATCCCTATACACGCAGGCGATAAACATTTTTCTGCTATTTGTAATAAGATCCACTGCAACTAGCTGCACATTGTGGGTATAAACCTCAGTATTTGATTCTACTGAACACAAGTGGGGTCTTAGTAGCAGTGCTACTCCTCCGTGTACAAAGCTACCCCTATCCGTTCTGTAGGTAGCAAAGTTATCCTGAACTATACTTGGATCACTCTCTGGGAGCCCGAGCTCTGTTCCAGCGGTAGTCTTATGAGTCTCCGCTGCCATCAGAACTTCGGCCCACTTGTTTCTGACACTGGAAGTATTTGTATACAGCGGTGTCCTCCTCTCGTGTCGTTTCTCTGATTCGAATTTCTCCTCGGGCGGAGGACCCGAAGAGAATCCACGTTTTTTGGTGCCTCTTCATCAACCTCCTCGCGTGGAGTTGCACATCTTATTGTGCAATCCAGTCCATTTGATTCTAGTGCCCTCTTCATGGGCGTGCTAAATGCACAGTTCATGTCCCCGTGCTTACCTGCTGTATCACTTACTACTGAAGTTTGAAGGAAATTCTGCCATTGTTCTTCTTCTAATATGTTCTTTGCTATGCCGACCGCTTTATTGACCACAGGTTCAGATCTACGAAGACCCACTACCCGTGTTTTTGCAAGTGTCTGCTGTTGGGGCGTCCGTCAAGTTCGGGCCTCAAAGAGCTGCCTTGGTTGTTCAGGGACGATCCTAAATCGTTCCAACTGGCCCTGGTGACGAGCAGATTTCACGTACCCGGATTGTTAAATTCTATAAGAATCGGTGTTACTGAAATTTGCCTACCCGGCTCAGGGTTCTTTCATACTCCCTCCTTGTGTACTCCCTTCAAGGCATTTTGGGGATTTAATCCTTCCAGCCGCAGGATATCCACCGTCCACCTTCAATCCATTTCCCTCAGGTTTTTCGACTCCCTGATTATAGGCTCCTCGTTGTTGAGAATGAGCGCTGTTCTGATGCGGTTTCTTATCCCCCTGCCAGATAGGGGTCTAAATCCCTGCTGAACAGGTTTACTTTATTGCGAAGGTCAAGGACCGTAGGGTTGTGCACC
The DNA here is from genome assembly GCA_900618425.1 of Echinostoma caproni. Taxonomy (NCBI): domain Eukaryota; kingdom Metazoa; phylum Platyhelminthes; class Trematoda; order Plagiorchiida; family Echinostomatidae; genus Echinostoma; species Echinostoma caproni. The sequence continues at coordinate 7,764 of UZAN01000313.1, read as the reverse complement.
CTCCTCTAGTGGGTGGTTCTGCGCACTGGTAGAAGCACAGATACCACCAGCTCTGGAATTCCTAGCCGGTTTCTTCGCTTTTGGTGTATCTACATATACTGACTTACCTTCTGACTGTGAGCCTTTGTTAATCCCTATAACATTTCCCTGCGTGGTCACAGCTTCAGCATAGCTTTTTGGGGTAACGCTCCCAACTACGCTTCGTCCTGTGGCTTGTTGTTTGTTGACTATTTGATGAATTCGCTCCTCGCCTCCCGCCTTAGCACTGAAAGCCAGTGCCGATGCAGTCTTACATGTTGTACACATCCACTCCAAGTCTGGGTACTTGCAGAAGAGGTTATACGTTTCCGCTTTAATTTGAGAGCACGTTTGGTGTGCCCAACGCTTACCTACACCACATTCCATTCCTCTAACCACTTTCTTTCCGCATGCAGTCACAAGGAAAGGCAAAGTTGGGCATGCTACACGGAGAATAAAAATAATATGCACGGAAGATTTAGGGTATACTCTGGGAACTTCAATAAATAAAAACGAGTAGTAACACTTCCATCGGAATTTAGATCGAATTCCGAGAAAAATGACCAACAAAATGGGACTAAATACTTTTACCCTTAACCTGTGCCGTTAAAAATTCAAAAAATTATATCTTACTGATATCTTTCTAATACACGGGGTATCAGCAGATTGTTATGGACAATTTAGTGACAGACAGACACTGAACATTTGTTTGATATTCAGAGCAGCAAGGAATACAAGGAATACAAACGTGCTGGCAAGGTTTAATTTAGTTCGGTTTAGTTCAGTTTGCACACGACGATGTGTGGTCCGGGACAATTGTGCGTCCAGATTGATGTGCTTTTGGTTGATTTTGTGGCTTACAATATTGCGAGTCAATGGGATTTGTTTGAAAGGCAGAATGTGAGGTGCAGTATCACATCCTAGACAATGGCGCTCAGGATTGATAGATTCAGTTCAGTTCATTTTAGTTCAGTTTGCACAGAACAGAAAATGGCCGCGGCCAATCGAGCGTTCAGAATTTATTTGTTAGTATGCGGTCAAGTATGGCACCCTCCACTGCGAAAAGTAGTCCGCAACTTCCTGGCTGAAAAGGGGAAGAAAGGGAAGGATGTCTCATCTCACCTCCTAGGCCAGAGATTGTTATTCGTGAACGTTCATCTCCCAGGCTACATCCCAATAAATGAAAGGACGAAACAAAGCCAATGCAACCCGAGTGTGGTGCTCCTACTACTGGTTTTCATAAGCCCCTAGATGGATGGTTGGACCTCTAATTCAGGAACAAGTTCAGACCTCCGTTCGTACAGGGCCGCCGTGAATGCTAGCATGGTCTGCAGTTCTATTAGATCTACAGGTAGTCTGTTCCAAATGCTGACTACCTTGTTGCTAAAGTAGTGTGACCGGGCAATCAATTGAGACCGGGCCTTGGCCAGCTTCATTCCGTTTCCCGTTTTATGGGAATTTCAGCGCCTTATGAAATAGGTTTTCTGGTCTTATGCCAGATAAACCTTTCATTATATTAAAAGTTTCTATCATATCTCTCCTGAGCCTTCTCTTTTCTAAAGAGAATAGTCCCAGGTTCTGAGGCCTTCATTTGTATTCTTTGTCGCGATGACCCTCAGTTATTCTCGTTGCCAGCCGTTGAACCCGCTCTAAGAAGGCAGCATCCTTTATGAGGAAGGGTGACCATGTCTGGACACAATACTTTGAGTAGGGCCTTACTATGGCCTTGTACAGAGGTATGAATACCTCAGGTTTAAGGCTAGACGATGCTGACCTTAATCTAAATAACTCACTCCTAGCTTATTGTGCCGTTGTGAAACTTTGATTCAACTTAAGATCAGCGGTTACCAGGATTCCTAGGTCTTTTACAGTTTCCACCGCCTCTATAGTGAAGGGATCTACCTTGTGGCCAACTGTGATACCCTCTACGGCACGCTTTAGTAGTTGGCTTTTGCCAGCATTCAGTGGCAAATCCCACTTGAGTGGCCAGCTTAGAACTGAAGCAATATCTTTAGCCAGATCCTCTTGCCTCTCCGAAACCTACGACTTTTACATCGTTCACGAAGAAAAAGCTAGGTGACTGGAGCGTTACGGCTAGGTCATTTATGAACAGTACGAATAAGATGGGTCCCAGTACCGATCCCCGAGGTACTCCACTAGTGATGTTCCTCGGCTGGAATTGGAACTACCTACTCTTTCGTAGGAAGATCGTCCACTTTAAAAGTCAGATATTCAGCTATATATCTGCCCCTGTATGCCAACGGCTTTCAACTTAATCAACAGTAGGCGATGATTCACAGAGTGGAACGCTTTACCGAAGTTTAGGTAGAATACTTCTACGCTTTTGCCTTCATCCAACCTACGATTTACTTTATCTAGGAAGCACAAGAGATTGGTGAGACACGACCTGATCTTCAGGAACCCATGCTGAGCACGGCAGAGCATAGAATGGTCCAATAAGTCTTCTCAGATCTGATCCCTGGTGATCATTTCCAGCACCTTGCAAAGAATGCTAGTCAGGCTTACTGGCCTATAGTTGCCTACTTCTGACCTGGGCCCTTCTTTATGTATGGCTACCACGGCGGCTGTTTTCCAGTCCAGTGATATAATACCTTGTTCTAGGCTTACCTTAAATAGTTAACATAGTGGTCGAGGTAACATACCCGTTAATGGCTTCACAATGGCTGGGTGGATGCCGTCGGGACTAGCCGACTTGCTTATATTTAAGCTCTCTAGATGGCTCCTAACCATATCCTCCGTTAGACGCAAATCGTCAAGAACTACTCGAGAATTTGCCATTTACCAGGTTGCGGGCGCGCCGTTGTCCGTACGATGAACACTTCTAAAGTAGAGACTGAATGTGTCCGCCTTGCTTTTGTCATCTGCAGCAATGGATTCCCCCGGTCTTCAGCGGCCCCACGCCATCCATGAGTATCCCTTTGTACATAACCCTACTGTTTCTTAGTACGGTTCTTGGCGCATTTGGCCAGCTTAAATAAGCGGTTGCGTTTTGCTGTTTGTACCACGCCAACCGCTGCGTTCCTGAGTGCTGTGTAGCGCATCTAAGCTAGGCGGCTCCCGGAAATTTTGTACAAGCGCCAATTTCGGTTTCTACGCTTGATGGCCTTGTCTATCGCCGCTCGCCACCAGATCGGTTTGGTTAGGTTTCGTCTGGGCTTCAACGGCGCAAATTCGTCTTGGAGTATGTGCAGCGATTTCTTACTTACTCCCCATACCGATTCGCTGCTGGTTACTTCGTCGTCCCAGGCTAGTTGGGCCGCTCTGCTACGGAGGAGATCTACGTTCATGGTTTCAAAGTTTCTAGCCATTTTAGTGGTAGATTTCGGATGCTGCATGCAGAATGTAAGTTTCATGCATACATGATCACCTTTACCTAGAGGTGGCAATAACTTCAATCCGTGGGGTGTTTCGTAATCACCAGATCTAGTAGTGAGGGGAGGCAGCCCGTATTGTATCTGGTGTTTTCTTTCACATTTTGCCACAATGCCTTTTCATGAAGCCACTCCAAGAATTCTTCTTCCTGTGTTCCTAATCGGTTAGTTTCAAGCTCCCAGTCAATATTTGGCAGGTTGAAATCACCCACTATCAGAGCTTTTCCGGGTTCCTTCACCAGGTCTGTAAGGACAAGGAGGAGGCTAATGTGCTCTTCACGACTTGTACAAGGGGACCGGTAGACACATGTCACGTTAACCTTACTCTTCGTAAGGATAAGTGTGACAGTGCAAACCTGAAGATTCCTGGTGCATATCCTGACCTGGGGTCCGAGGTGGCTTATGCCCTCCCTAACGAAGGTGGCTACTCCCCCTCCCAGACAGTCATGCTCTCTATCCTGTCTGTAAATTGCATAGCTCTCTTGGGTTACGTGATCAGTTTTAGATAACCAAGCTCCGGTGACCGCAACTACCCCTGCGCATTTACCGGCCATCTTAAAGAGTTCTATACATTTGTTACATATGCTGAATGCATTGGTGTATAATGCAACTTTTCCGTTCTCCGTCCGTCGTTTCTTATAACGCGTAGGTTTTTCGGTATCTCGGGAACTAAACCCTAGGGAACGTCGAGTATTACGCAGTCAAAGGCGGTGTTGACTGGGATCTACCACGGATTGTGGCGTCTAGGTGGCTTCTAATGGGGGTCGCTATAACTATACCCCTCAACTCTTTGCCGTTGTTTCCAACCAGGTCGCCGCAGCTTACTCATGTATTGTCCTCCAGTAAGTCCTCTATAACAGCTACTCCCTTCAGAGCGGTCATGACGGATTGGCGCTCCACGGGTTGTGGAATCCGTCCAAAAAAATAGACCTTCATGCTTTGGGCATCGCTGTCTTTACGACCTTGAGGGCTGACTTCATTTTCTAGTCTGGGTATTCTGGGCATAGTTCTCGATGCCTAATCCAGTCTGATGCCATACCTGCCCTTCATTATCTGGGCTATTGCTACTGCCTTGGCTAGAAATTTATCCCTAACAGCCTCACTACAAAACTCCACCAAGATCAGCCGCGCCATAGGCGTCCCAGATTTCGCGAGCTGGGGTTTTCATACACCAGCTCGGAGGACCAGCTTTAGAGACACAGGGAGTGGGAACCCTGCTATTTACAGTACGTCGAACACTCATCGTCTATTCATGTTCCTTCAGGTCTTAGACTCCCTAATGGGAGGTTCTTCACGATTCACAATAAAGAGTCTACGGGTCGCACTCCCTTCCATGTTATTAACTTGTCTTTCGAGGACCTTGTTTTCTAGCACATGGTAGCTGGAAGTAGGGTGATCAGTGGAGCTTTGCATCTTGAGGATGAGCTTCATATCGCTAGCCACAAGATTTTTCGATTTCAGCTTTGAAATGACTTCTCTGCGAGGTAGTGTACGTAGTTTGTGAGTTGTAGTGGAGGTAGGAACGGAATTAGCTAACGCACGGTCCTCTCCTGAATTCCACTTGCTATTTAGTGGGTTTGGCGTTTTCAGACCAACACTGTTATTCAAAGCCGAAGCACCGACATTTTTTTCCCTTTTTTCGCGGCTGAAACTTCAACGTGCTTCCTCGCACTGCCACGAGTGACATGTGCATCACCCATCACTCCTACTGCTGTGCGTTGTGCTAAGATTACTTCTAGTCGAGCCGTAACCAGCGCATTTTCGGCTGCTCGAAAGCAATGATGACAAACCCATTGTAACCCGGTGCGTTGACAATGGAACGCGTAATGTTCTGGTTTTAGGCCAGAGCATTTCTCATGCGACCACTTGTGGCACACATTGCATTTTATATCTTTCACGACGCGCTTCCCGCAACTAACACTCAGACATGGAAACGCTGCTCGGGGCATGTCAAAAACGAATGATAAAAAATGTAATACAAAAATGAGCTACAGAACCTGGAAAATTCAAAAGACGCTATACACACCATAGAAACAAATACTACAAACTAACACTGCATATATAATGCGGCCTTCTAAGAGGTCGCCGCAAATACACCTAACACGCTTAGACAAATTTCTTGTCAGTAAAATGTGAAACATTGTAAGATATTCCAAGGAAATAGTAACAAAAGGATTTTCAGCTAGAGCACTTTAAAATTTCGAACCGCGCGGGAACGTACCATAAAGGGTACAGTCGGTACTTACTTTCAAACCGTTTCAAGGAATGCAGAAGACCAACAATCATCGAATGCTTTCTTCAGTTCAGTTCAGTTCAGTTCTCCCAGGAGGAATTGTGGCTCTTGCCAATCGCGCGTCTAGTTCCTTGTGTTGTTGGCGGTTTTGTTGGCTTCCAACACTTTGAGTCAAAGTAGTTTCTGAAAGGCAGAATGTTAGTGTGCAGTATCAGATCCCTTATAGTATTTCGGAAAGTAAAGCCTAGCGATTAACTTTCAACACTCAACTTCAGGGAATACCACTGTCCAGCATTCATCTAACCTTCTCTTGAAAGATTCGACATTAATACAGTTAACCGCTGTTTCAGGTAGTTTATTCCACAGTAGTATAACTCTGTTTGTGACGAACCTAGCTCGCAAATTTAGTCTACAATGACTTCTTTCCAATCTGAGTTGATGGCCCCTCGTACCCCTGGCAGGAACAAACGAGAATACGTTTTGGAACCTTAGACCCGAAAGCCCTTTGACAATCTTGAATGTCTCTATAAGGTCGCCTCGCATGCGTCTGCGGGCCAGGGAGAACAGGTCCAGGTCCCGCAGTCGTTGGAGGTATCCCTTGTCTTTCTGGCCTGATACCATTCTAGTTGGTAAGCACTACCATTCTAGTGGCTAAGCTATGACGTTCGAGCAACTTGCCACGTTTTTTGATAGACCATTCCAGTAAGGTATTACGCGACTTGTGAAGAACTTGGCTCGAATGTCCAACCTTACAAGACTACGTTGCAGCCTCAAACTATGTCCCCTAGTGCCACTTGAAGGGATGAACTGGAACATGTCCCCGAACTTAATTCCGGAGAGACCGTTGATGATCTTAAAGACTTCTATGAGATCCCCCCTTACTCTTCTTCTTGCCAGAGAGAATAGGTTAGGGTCCTTGAGTCTCTGCTCGTAGCTCTTACCTCTTTGTTCCACCATCATCCTTGTAGCCAAAAGTCGCACTCTTTCTAGACACTCGATGTCTTTCCGAAAGTAGGGTGCCCATGTCTGAACACAATATTCTAGGTGAGGCCTAACTATGGCTTTGTATAGAGGGACGAGAACCTCTGGTCTCCTACAGGTAATAATAATAATAATAATGTATGTTTCACGAAGCCCGTGAAGCATGATCATATGTTCAAAATAATCATATGTAAAGCGAAAGTACAGGTAAATAGATAAACTACTTGGAAGACGTACATACTGGAGACGGTAGGGGAGCAGAACGAAAACGCTGTGTAACCGGATCACAAGGCGGACGAAGTCACAAACGTTGGTGTGGAGGATGGAAGAATGTGCTGTGTAGGTATATCAATCGAAATTGAAGTAACTGTTACCCCGTTATCGTGGGGAAACGGAGTGCGGCTCTAATGGGTGAAGTTACGGAGAGACAGAATGTAGGGCAATAGACGGGGAAAATGGAGTCATAAGGATAAGGATAAATAGCAAGGAGTACAGCGAGTTCATACGTTTGCCGGGATGCGGAAGGAAGCAGACAAAACCGTGAAAACAGCCGTGCCCAGCAGCCACTGTCGGAGCCGAAATTTTCCTTTGTGGGTTTAGACCCCAAACCTTCGATAGGTTCAAGCCAACCGTATCTGGAACAAGAGAGTCATACTGAAAAGCCTTGGGTAATACACAGCTGAGAACGAATAAGGGGAGAAACAGCATGTCACAAATCAATGGGCAAAGTGAAATAATAGGAGTGGTATATACCTGTATGTATACTTGTATATGTACAGCTAGGTATGTATACGTGAAAACGAATAAATAACCGATAGGCATGCAGCGAAATAGACTATGAAGTTTGGCTAAATCAATCGAGCGACATCGAAGTGAGGAAAAGTTCTGCTAATGAATAAGTAATCACAATGCTTCTAAGATATGTACCAAGATGGAATGTGTACCACAGATACAGCTTTGAAGCTGAATCAGCGTACTGATAGAGGTAGGGTTTAGAAAGTGGTCACAGCTTCCTGGTGTGCATGTGCCACGACGTTTAGTCAAATAATTCGAGCGAGAACGAGGTGAGGAATAGTTCATAGTCCATAATGCTCCTACCCATCTACCCTACCCATCTTATAATCCATCTCTTCCCCCCCC
>UZAN01000312.1:0-10905 GCA_900618425.1 Echinostoma caproni | reverse complement strand
ATTCATTAAATCGTTAACCCGATTCCGAGCCGCACGCCGTCTGTGTGTTCTGATTTTCTGCGTTGGTTTACGGGCCCCTAAATTACGGTGCATAGCGTGGCGGTTGGAATTCGGTCCTAACATTATTGGCGACGACACAACCATCTCCCCAGCCACCCCTAATAACCCGAACCAGTGGGCGCATGTGTGAGGACCAAAGTGTGAGTGACATCATCCGGTCATGGAACTGGTACGTTGATTATTTCTTTTCCAGCTGGTCATGATTTCCCGCTCCCGACCTTCTAAATTTTTTGATATAAATTGTGATGTGTTAGCCTGTAGAAGGAGCATCACAAAAATGAGCTTGTTCACTACTTTGTGTTTTCTCACAATGGGTATGGATGGTATATTCAGACATTCCAAATATCATATTACACCTGATCCATCGGTTGTAACATGGAATGACAGTTCGAGGGTAGACGTGCTAATTTGACATTGGAGAATATTGCCACACCTACCGAATTCAGCATGTCCAACACATTCAGATCGATACGTGCTAACACATTTTGAAGTCAAGTGACACTGTCTACGATTTTTGGCATCGGCGTGTCTTGCCAACAAGGATTGTTCAATCAGTGAATAGTGTCATGTTCGCACCACATCAAGTGAAACGCTATTGGCTGAGTTTGACATCGCACGTTCGTTGGTTAATGGCCGTCTTGAACATTGATCAATGAAAAAAGTGAGTAGGTAACACGAACTGTGACATATTGAGGGGTGCGACATTGAATGGTCAGAAACCACTTTATTGTGCGTATGGTTGGTTTGGGTTTTTCGAAAAAGTGGGAAGACATTGAAAAATACGATTTCTCAGGGGTGCGACCTAGCATGAGGTTGACCGTTTGTAGCACATGGGGCTATTCAGTTATGGTGAATGAACGTGTACACGCATGCAAAGATCAGTAAACATAGAAGCAGAAGGTCAACTCCACGGTAAGTGGAGTGATTGCATCAAAATCGTTTGTACGCATAATGTCGCGTGATGTAACCGAACAAGCAGCGCTTCACTAATTGCCAAGAGTTTAGCATTACGATTACGTTAAAGTTATTGGTGAAATTGATGACGCAACCAACAATGGTGATGGTCAAGTGATTACAAAAAAAAATCCAGGGTCATCTGTTCTGTTACAAAACGTGTCATGACAACAAAACTCACAGTTGACCCCAATTCGTCTTTCAAACCGTTTACTGTGGAGTTGATCGTCCACTTCTAAATTTAGTAATCCTTCTATACTTGTATGCATGTTCGTTCACCATAATTGATCAATCCCATGTGCTGGATATATGCCTACTTGTTTTAATTAAGCGATTGAGAAGATTGAACAAAATGTTAACATCTCACAATCATCATCGAAATGGACAAAGGGGATCCAAAGCTTTAAGTTAATGGGTTTAACGACGAATAGACAGAGTTTATTCCAACTCATTGTCATTATCTGTTAAGTATTAACCGGATCTGCTTTTGCATTCTTTTTTTTTTCTTCTTGTCTTGCAAAAGCACGTGAAATCGATCAATCAAGTCTCGTGGATGTATGCCCCAGATCGGAATGGATGGACACCAATTCACTATGCACTCCATTCGAAACAGGGTATCGGTAGTTTTGAAGTAAGTTCATTGACACACATGCACACTTTGACATGGACTTGGACATTGGACGAATCTAGCGTGTTTCGACGATTCCGATCTACATCACAGTTTCAAGTTTTGTTTTCATGCCTCAGTATTACGTCAGTGTGCTATTAGGTGTGGAGTTGCCCTTCAAGGTGATGTATGGTCCGCTGAGTGATATACACGTACGGATATTGTGAATTTCTTAATGATTAACATCTAGGACCCTATCGATTCAGTTCGAGAGTAGCGTTGATTCAAAACCGTCGTTGGATCTTACTGTCTATTAGGATCCGTCGATCTCCGGCTCACGTCATTTTTTCTTCCATTTTTGAATTGTGTTTAAGGTGGAACGAAAAACGCTTGATTCATGTGTTCGGTTCACAGTTGGATGGTTCTTCTCCAGAATTTATTTGATCGCATTTCGGTACAACGCTTCTCGGATGGTATCGCAGAACATTTCGGTTTAAGCAACCTTATGTCGTACTAGCAGCTGATTATTAGGAGCAGGTTCGATTCGCGCCATCAATGTGGTGTGAACTTCATCAGTCACAAGCAAAGTCCCGATGGACACTTACAGTGCTCTTCGAATAGAACGAATTATTCTGTCCATCCCAGTGACTGGTCTTTGAGGGATTCAATAACCATTCGAAATCTTTGGACAGTCAATTGCGGGTGATCCAAGACTGATTCCAGGATATCATCATTTTTGTAGTGATCCTTTTGAACTTTGGAAAAAGTTCTCCGACCAGAAAAATCCACCCTTAGTACGAATTGTGGTATACCATTCACTTTTCCTGACAGTTAACACATTGATGGCTCCATTGTGAACCTAACCCAGTCGGCTAATACACGCGAAAAACGATAGAAAAAATTGGTTGCTGCGCAAAAACTCATAACGCCATCAGGATTTTATGAAATTCACCCATTTCGTGAGCATATCGCAATATGATATGTAATGGGATTAATCGGTGCATCAAATTATTCAATGATAGATGGTGAAAAAATATCTTAGTAGCATAGTGTTACGTTCTGTCAAGACGTGCGACCGATACGAGCGCCCAAGCTTATACCTGAACAACAATACGGGCGTATGAGGACGACATGGTGACGCACCAATCAGATCGCGTCCTTGACACTCCGATTGGTCGATCAGAATACAGTTTTCTGCTGCGTTCTGTAGTCATCGGATCCGGAATCGTCTCGCCTTGAGCGCCGCGACCGCACTTGTGATGTGAAGCAAATCCGTGCGCGACTTAAGGGGTTCTATGCGTTCCATCCTAACACCGAAGTAAACAGGCTGTTGGAGGCTCTCTCTCGAACCATTTGTGGATTGTTAGGAAATGATATTGATGCAAATCCGGCGAGCCACGGATGGTCCCAAACTGAAAGTGCAGAAGTCAGTTGTACATGAAATCACATTTTCTGCACCTTGCCCTTGTCCCAAGTGGACATCCATCATCACAGAACACGTTATATTGCACCAGTCAGTTAAAGCATGTTGCACCAGACTAGAATTTCTTCCTTAAGCCAATCAAAATGAAACTAGTAAAATAATTTATAAATAGCTTTTTATTTCCTATCAAAAAACCGTACGTCAGCAAGGAGATCACCAGTCCATGTCGAAGTACACTAAATTAGTTCGGAACGATACACGAACACTGGGCCATGCAGCGCTGATGTGAAACACACTAATCGAGGTCAGTACTTGAAACGAACAACTTTCTCCTTCGTCCGGACGAAAATCTTAGTAAATACGATGGCAATATATATATATATATAATCTGTTGAAACATCAATACTATATTGACAAGGCTTTTAAGTGGTAAGTGCTACATGGTCCCTGCGAGCACGACAAATTGGGGATTGATTCCGCCTGATTTTGGTCAAACATTTCACTACTTTTCCTTTCCCCGGCTTCACAGCACCCCAAACCACATTAGTCTGCATCTATCCTCAGACCTGTTGCTATGGGGCTGTTGCTCGTGGACAGTTGAATAACAGGATCAAACGAAAATTACAAAAAAAACAATCGGAAATTCCAGTTTAGAACATCTCCTTAACACTGAATACCGCGGATGTCTGAAGGTTATACCTGCTTATTGACCGAATTCCAGTTCCAGTAGAATTACTGAACTAAACGAAACCATAGCAAAAGGCCTTGTGTTCAACCTCAAACCATTCGGATTGCATCAAATGACGCATAGATTAGGCGCAGTCAGTTCAAGTCGGCCAAACTAATCACATCCCATTTGGGTTACGTAATCGGACCTGATATTTCAGATGCAATCACTGTGTGCCAGCGATATATGTATGATAACCGACAAACAGCACTGAACAACTGCTTCGCCCTGTTTCGGACTAATCAGCTCTGCGTACTTTTTATTCCCAGGAACCTATGAGTTGAGAGCTGAAATCCTCTCTCTCTCTGATCTACCGGGTTGGTAGTCGAATAATATGCCTACACTCGTGTGTTCTGATGAACACATTCATAGAACAGAAACTGCAGTACCTGTTTGTTACCGTTCTTTTGATTTGCCCCAGTTTGAGAATGGCTAACTGAGGAAAAAACAGACCTTTTCCTTATCCAGTCTCTCCACGGCGTCCACAATTAGTCTAGAAATCAATATCAAGTCACGTGAATTTCGAGTGATACGGAGAAGACAAAACAGGTAGCCAGAAAAGGCAACAACAACAACAACTAAAACCGCCACAGCACAGCACAGCACAAAGTGTGGGCAGCCGTGGTCCGATGGGTAACTTCACCAAATTATCAATCCGGAGGATTTCGGTTCGAATCCCACCGCAACCACGGCCTGACGTGCCCCAATATCTATTTGTGTTGTACGACAGCCCTCTGGTTTGCCGCTTTACCCTTCCTGAAAATTGTATCATCATTTTTTTCAACAGAAGGAAGTAATAGGGTTGTGAAAGTTTTCGACCGAGTCATAACCCCCGGGGAGGTTAGTGATGAGATGAGCGAGCAACGATACCCGCAACGAGCTCACAAATATAGGTTGTGCCATATCGTGTAAATGGAAAATGGGAAGCTGTTTGATCCGTTGCCGCACGGTGACCAAGTGTTTTAGCATGCTGGGGTTCTGCCAGTGATGAGGCTCCGAGTTTGCGGTCTACAGTTAGTTCGATAGATTAACACTGCAGATAATAGAACGATGTGAACTAGAGACTGGTTCCGTTTACAATAATTGATGCCATGATTTATTCATTCTTGTTTCAGTACATCATTCAACATTATGGCGCGACCAGTGTGGACAAACTCGGACGGACAATTTTGCACCACGCTGCTCTACTCGGTAAGTGAAACGGTGCGTCCGTCCTTTTTCAACCGAATCTCTACAGTCCATTGAGCCCGAACGGTTCACTTTCAATATTCACTTATGAATAAATGACACCAGAAAGACCACAGGGATGAAAGCGTTCGGTTTTGTGGAAATTACTGATCTAAGACGATCGATATGAGGTAGGTAGTCACGAATCATTAACGTCAGTGCAAAATCGTTAAATGGAGAGGTTGACAGTTTTACGATCATTTTTGACTGTCGGTCTTCGAGCAACGCTATCTGGGTCGTATTGCACGAGTCTGGTGGAGGAAAACCGGACGATCAATGCTGACGGGTTGGACACAGAGATTTAGGTATTAGCGATGATTCACTGGTTGGTACAAGTGGTTGATCTCCGTAGACTGCGCTGGTCAGGGAGTGTTACGTATGTCACCAAATAACTTGCCACGGTGCGCGATATCTACCGAAGCAGGTTGTAGGTGGGAAAAAGTCAAGAGTAGTCAAACGAACAATTGGCACGAGGGTATGAAAAACTTGACCAGAAGACTTGTTCACATAAGTCGCGTTAGGCTACCGGGACGGGGATAACCGGATAATTTTAACCAATGGTTAGAGATACTGAGTGTCACAAACAGTGACGTTCATGTCTTTATTTATTATCCATGCAACCTAATAGCCTTCATGTATTCTCCGTTTTCACTTTAACGCTGATTCGAACATGCCCATTTCCCCTTTAACCTGTCAACAAAATGAGCAGTTACGTGAGACAGTAACCAAAACCGGTGCACAAAAATGCATGACTTCATGGTTGTAAAAACTGAAACGTAGGTTATGTTATAGTCAATCCAAAATTGACTGACAGCTAATATGTAGTATTAATAACAGTAATTGGAGGTGGACATGACGTATTTTCTATGGGATAGGTTAACTACAAACAATGATCACAATTCTTCTTTACCCCTCTCGTGACAGGGAAATTGACCGCATGTAAAATGATTTTGGAGCAATCCGACTCCGGGCTGGTCAACTTGTTGGACGATCATAAACGTACCGCTTTGCATTTGGCCACAGCATGCGGCCACGGGGATGTTGTCCAACTCTTGTTGGCGTACCAAGGTGAGTAAAAACCGGTGAGGAGTATGAGTAATTAGATGGTTTTTCATTTAATTCGTCTACACGTGTACTGTGCTTTTGGGCCTGTCATTTCCATACTTTCGTCACACACGAATCCGGAAAAATTTGAGTTGTGTACTCATACGGATTTTTCAATTTATATATATACTACTTGGAAGTAACTGGAAACTGAAATGCTAATTTTCTCATCAGCTCACTGTAATGTTAAGACTCATTCAAATGAAGGGAATAAACGCTCAACGCGCAACTAAGTTATCGTAAACTAACAAAAAAATTGAAAAAAAACAATTTCAAGTCAAAATTGAGCAGAACAGAAAACATTATGTACAGATTTTCTCCTGAGTTACTATGTCATCGCTTTAGGCGCGGAAGGCCGGACTCTGACTGGTTGATGTCATCTTTGGATGGATCGATGCTCGTACTACTACTGCTACTACTACTATTGTTATGAGTTGCTACTCATATTTGTGAGTAGTACGCGAAAGGATGCGATTGGCGGTTTCTTTCAACGGCCAAAATGAACAAGACTTGTTGGAGCGAATTGCTGTGTTCATTATGGTACCTTCAAGAATGCGCATCTACTGTGGGCTGTTCTGAAGATTCGTTTCCGATGGGAAATTTTGTTGTATGTACGCCAAATTACCGATAACCTGATAGTTATCTATTATAAAGAATATTCTCGTCCAGTCACCGCCTTATGAAACGATAACAAAACTACTTTTACTACCATTGCCACCACCACCACTGATAAAATGTTTGATTACCGTATGCATACTTGTTTTAACTTAACAAAAAGAAATCTTACAGACCGTGACATTTTAGTTTCGCTCATTAAACCACTTTGCATCACACAAATTGTTTTCGTTCAGTCGTATTCTTAGAAATATTTAACGCAATCGTACCTTTATAAGAAAACGTTTCTCCATTTTTCACCTAAAACACATCCAAAAGATGACCTACTGTAAACCGGAAACAGTGACTCTTTTTCTCTTCGTTTTTTTCATTTGTTAATGACTCACCTGTTTCATGCTTCTCAAATCTGTTTCCTGACTAAATCTGACTAAATAATCATCAAGATCGTAACGGGAAAATGTTCTGACAATGCATTTACCTCTTCACCATCCTACCCCTCTCAACCCGCCTCTCCTCCAATCCCTTCATGTCGTTGTTTATCGTTGTAATGTAGCCAATCCGGAAATCGACGACGAATGCGGCCACTCGGCACTGACTTATGCCCGGGTACAACGATTGCATTTCTGTCTACACTTACTCACAAAACACGCCCGGTTGAAAACCGCGTTGAAGAAGAAAAGTGTGCGTAGTTTTTCCCCCGTAAAAATTTCACCCAAACCGATCGATAAACAACGATCCCAATCCTACACGCATTTAAGCAATCAGCTTGGGGTGAGTGATTTTTCCAGTTCGTACGTTTCATCATAATAAAAAAACACTGGGTCTCCTTCATCCTTTGTATCATTAAACCGGAAGAAGATGTTAGCTTTTCGTTTAATCTTCTCAATTGCTGACGTAAAACAAATAAGCACACGCATATATATATATATGTTATGTAATCAGGGTTTTGAAAGAGGAAGGGGGGTCAGTTATATGTTTGGTTGTCATGAGGCGTTTCGTGCTTGATGTCCCCGGGTTCCGCGTGACCGGCTGACTTCCGAGCGCGGGTCATCCACTTCCCCATTTGTTGTGATAATCTGTGGTTGGTTCTGCCTACTACGTATGTGTCATTGCAACCGCAGATCAACTGGTCTGCAGTGCGTTAAGCAGCTGGGAATGTGCGGTTCAAAGGTGACTTTAAATTTTGACGCACATCGTTCATTAAGTGATCGACCTTGAAAGCTAATATGATGCTGACTGCCTGATGACAACAGACTGCATCACTTTGTCGGGACGCCATACAACCAAATTAATTTCTAAGCTTTGAGTATAAACAAAAATTGTTACTGATCTTCATGGTGTTCACCACGATACAGTGTAAATACTTTGGGGAATGTACTTGTGCTTGAATTTCCTAGTATTATCATGAGAATAATAAACGAAATGAGGCAAAAGTATACCAAGATACGAGCAGGGAACGCGAGATGCTCGATAATTTAATGGATGACTTAAAAAATCGATTAAGAAAAACGTTTTATGTGGTGGTGCAGAATGCAACTGAGAAACACATAGATGATTAGAATTAAATACTGATCAAATGCTTAAAATGTCTTCTGTACGGATCGCCATCTACATTTATTCATGTTGAATGTACTCGTAAACGAGTGTCAGTAAATTCCTTTGAATATTATCTCCCATTTCTTTCAACAATCCCAACTCAGTACTCTAGTGTGGACTCCTCCAGCGGATCGTTTGGTCTACCACGGGATCTATGGACTCTGAGTAATCGAAGTCAGTCCTGGGCCACAGCAAGACGAAAACCACAAACTCCAACTAAACAATCACGGAAAGAACGGAACACACCATCTCGAGGCGGTGGCGACCGTCCTGGCACACCGATCAAAACCACAGTATATAAGGCATCAAGGGATGACATTTTGTATCAGACCAGAGAGAATCTCACTATCCAGGATGAGGACGAACCGATTGCATACGTAGGTTCATGTACACATGAAATATCAAACGTTGTACTTACAATTGGGTTCGTGATCAATGAATAGTTATGTCATGTTCGTTTTGGTGTACTGTCTGGAAGCTGGAAGTGCTGTTCTCAGACGTTTCGTAGCCACGCTAGGTAATATCATCTTATCCGCTTCGGGGAATCGCCAGTCCTCAGTGTGACTGCGCTTATATGGTTCTGTTTGAAGGATTCGATTGGCTGTTTTCATCCCTTTAAACCTTTCGGTCAATTACGACCGTTTGCTGCGATTTGATTACCATACTCATGATTCGGTCTTTTTTACACTGGAGCAGACCGAATTGTTTCACATCTTCCCTCCAAAGATATTTGGAGTTTTAGTTTTGCGTAGTGAGTGGTGCTGACGCAGTTGTTTAGTCACTGCCACCGGCGTGCTTTGTACTCTATAGTTCGAGATTAGAACTCCGCTATCACCACCACGCAACTTTGTTGGTGTAAACAACTTTACTGTCGTCCGGTTCAATACTACACCTAACCTAGTTGGGCCTTAGGTTACCGGTTTCTGATAATGAACAACAGGTCTTCGTGACTATGGCATCGAGCTATTTGCAGTTCATCACATTAAAGTGGGTAATGCAACAAAGGAAGCGGAAGCGAGAGGCTTCTCAGTTTCCCCGAACAATTGTAAATGTGTGTAGACTAATGAAGAATACTGTTGATAGAGACACCCAGTTACTTGATAGAGGTCAGTCCAAATACAGGGGTACAGTTACGGGCGGTAGAATTTATCGGAACTAAAGAGCGAGAAGAAGTGAACATGCACTCTAGGCACTTGGATGTATTAGGCAGATTGATTTGAAAACTGTTGGATATGAGATAGATCTTCCTATGAATGAATCAAAGTTCGAAGAAGAGGAAATCACCCGACATAAAACGTGCTTGTCAGCATACTGTTGGATGTATGCTTGGGTTAGAACCGAAAGATCGACGATTTAGACATAACAGCACCTTAAAGAACACACCGGAATTATTTCCTTGGCAGAAAAAAACCGCAACAAGATATCACTTCTAATTAGGTAAACATCTTCCGTCATAAAATGAGAATAAATAATACAACACTGTGATCGAGCACAATCGATTCCCAGAATCAGTTCACTCTATCGGGCGGTGGTGACCCGGTGATAAAGTCACCAAATTATCATCTCGGAGCACGAGTGGTCGAATCTCACCACCACCACCACCGTCTGACTCCTTCATCTGCATGTTGTATGGCAGCCACTTGAGTGGCCGCTTCCCCCTTCCTGAAAATTGTATCATTGTATATTTCAATAAAAGGAAGTAAAAATGACCAAAATGAAAGCAACAAGAAATTCTGTGCGTATTGGTTCGCCACAACATTATCAGACTGATGTAGGCCACCTTCTGCTATGGCTTATGTTGTGGTCGGTCTAGACGTAGGAATGACAAGAGCGACTTTTGCTTAACCCCAACAATAACGCGGATAGATGATACAGCTGGAGACAGCAGTCAGTGTGTATTACTTTTTTCTAATTAGATTTCGATTCGCAAGTATATAGAACAAATCACGCATACGAGAACGGAGCAGTGACGCACCAATCAGATTGTAGCCTTGAAATATCGATCGATCGATCGATCGGACAAACATTGGCTAGCTCTTTCTGTGACCATCCAATCAGGTTCAGCCTGCCTAGAGTATTGCCAGCGTGCGTGTGACCTAAATCGGAGGCGTGCGCGATCGGACGGGTTACTTAAGCTCTATCCTAACAAGTTATCTATACATTACCAACTCTTCCGGGTCCTGCTTGTTTCCGAATTGATTTTCTGAAATTTCCAATAGACTTGCTGCTCAAAACGCAAGTATGCTCATAATATATATTTTATTTTATTGTCCGCAATTTTTGCACGGGTACCTGTATTCTACATGAGTCACCGCAAGCCACCCACCCACATACATCTACACATCGAACACATGGATTAGATTTGACTGAGCACTCTACAATCACCTACCTTTCGCCATATATCTGACATTCAGACATCCATATCAACCCCGATTTCTTATCTGACTGAAGCAGTATTGCTTGAAAAGCTGTTCCCAGACCGCACTGTGTGCGTAAGTGTGTGTTCTACCAGGCGCAAACACCTGTCCGTTCCCGACGGCTTGGCCCTCGGTCAACAGTGTGTGTGTGGGGGGGGGGGGGGGGGGGGGGGGT
>UZAN01000311.1:0-10918 GCA_900618425.1 Echinostoma caproni | reverse complement strand
AATCTGTATTCTGCAATAAAGAACACTGCTCAACCAGCACGGCCTTTGCGGAATATAACAGTAGAAGTAGTAGTAGTATGCAGAGAGATCAGATTTGATCCATCTGTAAACGAAGACAGTCGATTCACGTCTCACCAGAAATCGTTGAGTGAGTCGAGTCAAGTCCGAACAATAAGTGAGAGACAGAACAAACCGCGAACTGCCTGACCGGTTGAAAAGCAGAACGGGACTGGCTAGGTCTGGATCGTGTAAGTTATTCACGACACTGCAGTTTTCGTCGTTCGAAGGATCGTAAAAGTAAACCATTCTCGACCATGCAATCACACCGGACTATGCTCACCACTCCATTCGAACCCCCTATTTTGGCCTTGGCGATGATCGGTGTGACTGTTTCATCGATAGATAGGTTACTACGAGTTTGTCACCTCGTTTTCAACAACAACAACAAGAAACATTGAGCGATCATCATCGACGGAAGATCAGCAGTATGAAACATAAAAATTCGGAATCTGCTGTAAAGACAACCGGAAATAGGGAGCACTCACGTGACTGTGTGTAGTAAACTCATTCCGCAGTTTTTCTCAAATAACTGGTTTGATTTGTGACTATGTTAAAGGAGGAAACTAAAACTATTTTCATATGTAACTGTCCACCACTGGGGCCTGTTGCTATTGATGGTGGTTGTAGTTGTGGTGGTTGGGGTTGGGGTGGGGTGATGGAGTGATGTGGTGGATTTACTCACTATTGGTGGAATGTTTCTGGTTCGACTTTAATCTTTGCCATCAACATCACACAATTAAGGTAGCCTTAGTTCAATACCGCACTTTTTCCAAACAAATATTATGAAGTTCATGGGTCAAATTCCAAATTTCCCCAATAAGTAGTTTGTGATAAACTTGATCAACACGTCCTGTGCTGTCCACACGGTGATGTACAAGACAAATCTCACTTCTACCATCACTTGATTCCAAGCTCAATGTCTGTCTCCAAAACACAATCGGCCACATGCATTTCAACAGCGAAGAAATATTGAATGTTCTAAATGCTCAGAATAAATTGAAAGTTTCTAGTCCTAGAGATCTTCAGACACTGTTCAGGTAAATTACTCAGACGTTAATCAAAACGTTTCCAATTATATATTTAAATATGCGATGTAATCCTGATAGACTTTGTGACCTATGACCCCGGGTTCCCTTGCGATCACCTGACTATCGTTTGCGTCATGGATTTTACCAGCATCTTTGGAATGTTTTCGTTCATCCTTTATGGTAGCCGATAGTTTATCCTCTCTTGGTGTGCGTGCACGGTGTGAGAGATAGCCCTGGTTTCCGTTCGTGCAGACCGGAAGCAATGGGTCTTAGTTGAGCAGCTAAGAATATGCAATCCGCAGCTCGTCTCAACTTTTGGCAGGCATCATTTTTTGAAACTTTGATCACCTTTGAACGCAAATTTCATGTAAATGGTCTTTTTTCTAACGCTTTCGGTTGGTTTACGTTTTTTTGGATAAATCAGATATTTTTATGCGATACTACTTACATTTGTGAGTAGTGAGCAAAAAGATGCGAATGCTAGTTTCTTTCAATCGTCAAAATTGAACAAGACCTGTTGGAGTGGATTACTGCTGTTCAGTATCGTATCAAAATGAAGCGCATCAAATATTGGACCGTTCCACTAATTAATCTCTGCTTGTGAGAATTCCGAAGACTCGTTTCAAATGAGATATTTTGTTGTATGAGCGCCAATTTGCCGATAACCTGACCGTTATTTATAATAAACAACTACCCTCGACCATGCAGCGCCTTGTGGAACCATAAGACTATTTGTGAATGGCTATGAACCTTTCGGGGGTAACCGTTGTTAAGCGATATCCTCCGCAGCAATTCCTTTTCGTTTTGTAGTGTGTCTACAACGCAAATGTTTGTATGCCCAGGGCGAAAAGTCGGGAGAGTGTAGGTGTTGACCAGTCTGTACTTCTTTTCGGCAAAACAGCGCGCCCAAATCTCCCATCTGATCAGCTCGTGACCTTCAGGTCTAGAAACGCTATTTCATTGGATACAAAGAGATGTGAATGGACCGAGTTGCAAAAGTTGCAAAAGTGTTCTAAAAGGTTTATCGAATATCGATATCGTCCATATGACGGTTTTACAGGATGGGCTAGAGAAAATCATCAGTTTTTTTTTGTTCAATTGATCTCAAAAACGCATCATCGAAGGGACTGGATGAAATGCACAATAATTCGTATAGATTTAATCGATTTTCCATCGAACGAGTTTTTCCTTCCTATTGTTCTGAGGTACACTATTACGCCTGGTACAACAGCACGGTGCAGTGTGATACGTATGTCCACATTATCCGAGCATACAGACCGATCGATAATGGATACAGATATCAAACTGATGGAGGCAAACAATAATTGCGACACAAATAGGGGCCTTACCTTAAACGTTCCATAACAAAATAAACCCAATTTATGATACTTTGCTAAGAACACCCTAAATTTAATTGTCAGAATTACGAAGAAAGTTAACTACCATTATATAGGATAAACATCTGATTGGAAAGTCAGTAAAACATTGCATAACGGACCGAATATATATATATATATACATCGAAAAGCAGCTTAAACCAGAATGCAGTTATGGTTTTTTCGACGAAAACAATCATTTCGTTGTGTGATTTATTGGTTGTGAGACGCAGTACATTCGTTTGTCTTGATATCGATCCATCCCCTAACATTCCATTTTCGACCATGCGCTCTGTGTCGCCAAGTCGTTTAACTCACCTTATCATATCGTTATTACCATGCATAAACCTCTGTAGAGCTTGCCGATTTCGTAATTCATTGGTTGTTATGTAATAGTATAGTATAGTATACTATAGATGATAAATAAGCTGGATTACTTCTTTGGGGATGTAAAACCGGTGAATGATATCGACTAGAGCGGTTCTCGTCTGCTTCACTGATCTGCTTGCATTTGAAACTGCGTTTCAACAAGTTTGAATAATTACAGTCCGTTTCTAGAACTGTCCACATCCTCTTACTTAAACCCTCAAACCTTTCCTCGCGGACTAATAATAAAATCCCGTCAAATGTTTCCAGCAAATCACTGATTGGAATATTTCCGCTTTGCTGCAGATTCTCGGATAGTTGCAAGTGAGTTACGTGATTCCATGTTTATCTTTACATGAATTACACTAAAAAGCAACTGCACAAATTATAGATTTTAGATGCGATAGAGGTTTGTTCTGTGTGAGGGCCGAAAATCACACTGGATAATTGTTTGTTCTTTGTTGTGAGACTCATCAGCAGTGCAGACCATTTCACTGTCCTCCGCGGGACTCCACTGTCAACGTTCGGATTCGTATTTGATACTATGGCCCCGGATTCTGGCTACTAAGTTCAAGGTTTGGGGTTTGAATCCCGGTTTGAATTTCATGAATTCCCGATAGGTTCCCCCCATTTAGGTTTCACTATTTTTATTTGGTTCGAGATAGGTGTCTATCTTCTCCGCCGGAGCATAAAGCTGATGCAGAAATAGGTCCCGAAAACACCCTGACGTGTTCTTCCATCACGATGTAAATTCACTCTCTTCCCGGTGGAAGAGATTAAACAGTATTTTTAGAGTATCAAGCTTGGATTAGCCTATTTGATAGTCCAGAGGCACCGGGCACCACTCTTGATGGGTCTTTGGTTTGAAGTACCGACCCGAAGGTTCGCGATTCGATTCCTGACAGGGACACAAAATATTTGCACTTCTGACGAGTCCCAAACAGGACGAAACCGCTGTCCAGTAGTGCTCTTTGTCGGTCATCAAGACCATTTCCGTCACATTTAGATTACATAATCATTCCTAAATCAGCCGTTTCAAAACTAATAATAACTTTTTATCTATTTAGTTCAATTTTAAGGTAGCCTATTATGAGATTGCAACATTTGATTGCTGGTACACAGCTTGATCTGTCCAACCGGATCACGATCGGAGTTTGTGAAAACCGACAAGCTAGCGCCTCCCAGCCACCCACCCACACACACATACACGTACCCACAAAGTGGAAATCAACCATATAATATTCCCTCCGGTGATTTAAGGGAGGTCTTTTCTCATGTAGTTACCATACTCCCAAGTGGACTTTCCAAACCGTGCGTGCATGCATACCACTGTTTTGCAAATGTCAATAGGAATAAGGGATAGAAATGATTTAACTCGTAACTATCACTAAAAGTGACATAACCAATACAACTTTATGGTCAAAATGCGTTTTTTCCTTTATCTATCTGTGTAACCGAGGTAACCCTACGGATCGGTCACAAACAAGTAGACAATAATACACGAAAACGCACGCACACACACACACACACACACACACACACTGAACCACACGCTTAACACGTCCACCGCCGCCACGACACACATAGATACGTACAGACAGCAAATAGACAGAAAGACACAGAGAACAATCGCCACAACCCCGTACACGACCGCAAACGCAATTTTCTTTCACGTGCGGTTGATCGATCACAGTTAGTCTAATCAATCGATAAGAGAATACATACACCAACCCGCCCAACCGATCGATACCAGAAGTACGACGCGAACGTTGTCATGACGACTTGATTCAACTCACCATAGCGGTTGTCCGTATGAAGTTGACTTTTGTCTGTGTAGAACAATTCAAATGGAAGAGCATAATTAGCAGTTATTTTTGATGTCTTTGTATCTGTTAATTGGTTTGGAAAATTGGTTTCCGTGCTTGTGGCTAAAACAGTAAGACTTGGCAATCGATTACCGTTATCGATCGTTAGGCAAATGCATCGTGACCATAACTGAACCGCTTGTCCAGGGTCATTAGGCAGCCTATTGTGAGCCACTTGGTTAGTCACTTTATAACAAGCACAACACAATGCCTAAACCACAAGTGGGGGTTTGTTCAAATAAACATTTTACGAACAAAAAGTTCTCGGTCATGATGAAATTTCGAAAAGAATAATCTATCAAATAATTTCACATGTAGATAAGTAACTGAAAAGAGAGGACATATTTTAATCAAGTTTTCTTTCAATTAAATTCTCTCTCACATATTCTCCTCGGGTTTCGAACCCGAAATCAACGTTCAGCAACTCATTAACCGTTTTTTCAGGACGTGCACACAGACGTGGAGGAGTAAGCCTTACATGAGACTTCTCTCACACTAACACAAAGCATCAATCCATTTTTGCTGGTGACTAGGTGGGACAAACCTGTATCAAATGAATAAAACCGGACAGGAATGTATCAAGCAGTTGAAGTAGGCACAGTTACGAATCACGAATCAACAATCCCGAATGCAACTGGAACGTTGAATCGCAATAGCATTTGCATGATGGTATCGCCCGTCTAGAAGACACAGAAAAAGGTCCACAGGGGTAGCAGTTCGTTTATTCAAAGCAATCAATGGGATTGAATCACATGTGCAAAGGAAGTTGACTGGCTATTCGGATATCCACCAATCACGTGCTTGTATTCTTGAAGTGATACAGCTTCTGGCTGGACCGCACGACCTCTAATTGATTGGCACGATTCGCCTGTGGTTCGCTGTCCAGATATTGAAACGCGTCGTGGTGCTTGACTGGCGTCATGTAGGAAGCTTGACTCACCACAGTTGTTCGGGAACTGTGGCTTGCGTAATCCCGTAGGCTAGGATTACCACAGTTTGTGCGGTGCATCGTTGTGTCTCAGACTATTTCTTCCAATCCCGTTCGACCCCTCAGGGTCCACGTTTCCTTGTGCTAGGCTATCATACGGAAAAACTCCCGATATGTTCAACTGAATTTGCTTGTATAGATCCAATTGCATATACCCCATTCATATAATATTTGTTTACAAGAGCTCGAATGAATAATGAACACTGAGTGTGTCTGGGTTGAGTGGAAATATTTGCAGTTTCCAAATCGATCAGATTTGTGCTTTGTTCTGGAACTTCATTACGCACTACTTGATAATGCTAATAGGTTCACTATGGCAACGTTACCCCGGGGTTGGGTTGAGAAGCATGCATGTTTACCCATACATCAGTATTTCGCGTGCCAAAAGTACGTGTTTTTGTGTGTTTTATGTTGTTTCATTTTATTTACTCGTTTGCAGGAATAAGAACTTGAGGAGTCAAAGTTCTACGCTGAGATTCCTGACATTCAAATTCGAACTTCTAATCGTTCGGTTCTATAACAGGAAAACTGAATTGATCCTTACCCCTAGGTGTGGATGAGCTGGTGAACAGAAGTTGCGACTACTGTTTCGATCGATACTGGCTGGCTTAGTGCAGTTTCCCAGATATGGTCTGTGAGCAGCCGCTCCCCTCTGCTCCGCGCAGTTCACGCTGCAAACAGAGAATAGAGAAACATCCGTTCAGTCAGTGGTAATTCAGTTACTCACTCTTTTATATCCCGCATTCGTGAGCATCATGCGGCAGTACTGAGTGACTAAGCAGACGCAAATCTCTAATTTTTCTAGTCATTCATATACCGCTCATTATGAGAATGCTGATTAAAAACAAGCGTTTTTTGTGTTTTATCGACTGGTTAATGACAGTATATCTTTTAGCTGGCATAAATGGTTCTCTGAGGACAGAAATATCAACAAATAGCTGTCAATGGTGCTATTTTCTGCCCCCGGGAATCATTTCGAGTTGTTTCGTTCGAGTCTCGTTAGATTGTGTCACAAGATTGCCAAGGTTATCACCCATATGGATGCGAAAAATTGATGCACAGCGATATCGTTTGCGTTTCTCGAGGAAGCCATGTGACACACATTCACACTGGTGCATTGTTGGAAAGAATTCCGTAGGCAGTGTGACGTCAGCGGTAAACAAAAACAATGTTCACCAAGCTTTTCATCGCGGTGACCCGATTTTGTCTTCCGC
Organism: Echinostoma caproni; assembly: GCA_900618425.1. Lineage (NCBI taxonomy): Eukaryota > Metazoa > Platyhelminthes > Trematoda > Plagiorchiida > Echinostomatidae > Echinostoma > Echinostoma caproni. Next base: position 4,021 of record UZAN01000311.1, on the reverse strand, counting down.
CTGAATTCATCACCATAGTTACGGTTACGTAAGTCAACGATTGAGACGCATACACGTACACTTGTATTCGAGTATACATAAAACTTCCGTGGCGACGTCGTAGGAACAATGGAACACGTGGGTTTGTGAATTGCAACTGTTCTCCACCGATCTCCTGGTCTTGATTGCTCTAATGTTAAAACTGATCCCTGCTGACCGTTTGCAAGGAATAAACCTGTTCCTTTTTCCCAGTTGTATACTTGATTGATCGCATTAGGTTAATCTTGTTCTCCAAGTGTGGCGCGTATACGGATCATTGATCAGATGAAAGAACGCATCGTTCGTTTCATCCGGGCGTTGTTCAGCGAAATCACGATACGCTTCGACACATACAGGTGAAATTTGTCGTGCATAAATTGCAAATGAAGCGTGAACTGCAAAGCTAGGAATCACTACTGGACAACTGTTTCGACCTGGCTGGAAACAATCACAACCTGACTACGTGTTTCTACAAGCTCGCAAGAAGCTCACAAAGGTGGATTGTGCTGTATCATGTAAACGGAAAATGAAAAAATGGTCTGATCAGCTGCCCGGTGGTCGAGTGGGTAGCATGCTTGGGTTCTGCCCATAAGGTCCCGAGTTCGATCCCCAGTTGAGCCCAAAGATTTGCACTGATGATGAGACCCAACCAGGTCCAAACAGCTGTTCAGTAGTGCTTCCCAGCTTTTCAGTTCACGCTTCATTCGCCGTATACATGACCAATTTAACTTTTGAAATTGAATCAAATCCTCCGTTACTCACATGAAACATACAGAATTATCCTCCGTACACGTTTGAACGAATTTGTGGCATTCTATGGATAACATTGCGATGAAGTTAGCATCATATTATGTATCAATAAATTATCTACGTGATTGGTGGAAGACAAATGTGATTTATGACGGGTTCAGCGCATTATCCAATTTTCCTTTTGTTCTGTATGTGTATTGATCAAACTCGTACGACACGGTGACCTTCGTTAGGTCTATCTTGCTCATAGTATCCAGTTTTTTAAGCTCACTTACGGGAATGTGCTGTGGCCTGCAATCGAGTAAAACGTTTACCGGCCCGCCACCACACGTAAGCAGCTCATGCGGACTTACTCTGTTTCAAGGTCGAACCGCCTTAGCGAATCAGAAATCAGTAGTTACCTGACCACATTGATTAGTTGGTTGACTGCCCAGTCTACCTAGCTTTCTGCGTGTTGACGCACTGCTTGCTCACCGGTCTAAAGACCGGCCTTATTTACATTTACACACTGGAAATAGAATAAGTACTTAATTCACTACTTGTGCGCTAATTGATTTATACGGGATACAACAGAATGGATATGGTACTACCCCGTGACTGACACAACATATCTGTACTAGTATCCACTTATGTTAATAATCCAAATAGTCGAGTGCCTTAGCTAAATACACAGGTCTTGATCGGACCCGGGCAACATGACTCACAGTTTTGAAATACATTTCACTTTCATATATCATACTTATATATTGACGGCTACAGGTATAGGTATTTATTCCGACCTTTATCTCACACAGCTGCTTTCTCAGTTCTCTTCTATCATCTTTTAAATGTGCGTAACCTTGAGTGCCACGATAAAATTTGGAGCAGTTCGAAAATCAAAAGGTCAGAAGTAAAAACAAATACTTTGTAAAAGCAGCATGGAAGTTCATTCTTTCTTATAACGGAAGGTTATAATCGTAAGTAAGTCTGACAAAAATTTAGCACCTGGAATTATTTCCAAATTATCGATTCTAAGTTTTCACACAGTTTCATTTATGTTGTTGTTCGGAAAATTGAAGCGTTTATGTTGAGACTGTGAAAAGTTCACTAGCCTTGGTGGGATTCGAACCCATGCATGGACGCCGCCTACGCCTTTGTGCAGCACACGCTCTACTAGCTAATACATCATTTGGCTACAAACTACTCACGCTGTATCTTGTAGTGATCCTTGCTTACGGGATGACGTAAACTACGAGCGACACGTTGCAGTTTCCGGACAACCGTGATTAGTCAAGATTCCCAGGTGACGCCAACAAACAGCCTACGCGATACCGCTTCTAGACTATGAACCATCGACCGATTGTACCGACCAATCAAAATTCGTTTTGTCCAGACAGAAACTGTACGATACCACGAATAAGATCACGCGATTGGTAGATGCCTGGATGACCAATGAAATTCTTTTGTACATATTATTCAAACCCCATGATTTGTTCCAATAAATGAATTGTTACTCCCGTGGTCTTTTCCTTGAGTTTCAGTTAGGTGGGATACCGTCACGCAATTGTCAGTGGGATTCAGTGAATACGAGATTCGTAATTCGTGATCGATGCGTACTTCAATCACTGCATATCCCTTAATAAATATACCTGTATCACACCCGTCATAAATTCTAATTCTGTTTTCTTTTACCGAGGCTCTGTTATTTTACAACTAACGCACCAGGAACCCTCGTCGAAATCGAGAAATCGCACATTTTAGTAGCATGTGGCTAATAGAAACAAACACATGAGTGGACCTTATTACGGCTAAGTTGCGTCTGATATGGGGGAATATCATTTTCAATCCCCCGTGAATGAGGCTCGAAGCCTTGAGAGGAGCAAGGTGGATGAAAGATGCCATCAAACGTGCATTGATATGAGCAATTTCAAGCAGATTTTATCAGTCCCAAATCCATCATGATCAAATGAGTTGAATCAAGTTAGTTCATTCTTCACTTCGATCCGCATTCACTTCCTCCTCTTCCAACACTGCTCCTCACAATTCATATAAGTAGCATTCACGCAAGCACCGCACTGCCTCTCCCTCATCTCATGTTACTTGGAGTTCCGTTCTGGAAATCGATCGACAACACATACCTCTACAATTGCTTGTTATGCAGAACTGGTGACTTGACCTCTGCTACCCCCCTACCCTGTCGTGTTGCTGAGAGACGATTGCTATTCCATCATGTTAATGACCATGGAGATCGATCTATAGTGGTGAGATATGCGAAATCAGGTTGCCACGTGAACGAAATCAACGCGAGTTAACATATTCCATCTCGAGTAAAAGTACGATCGGAAATCGTTATGAATAAATATATCGTCTTCCCCACAGGATCAACAATGAGGTGTGCTTACTTTGAATATCTAGTCAGGGAGCACCATGAAAAGGAGTAATTTCAGATTGACAAGAAAAGGTTTACCTGGATATCAACCAGTGGACATGTTCACAAAAGTCATAGATCACATGGAGTGCACCAATGCGAAGGATCTTAAAGCTGTTGATGTTTCAGTGAGCGCTGGTAGTTTCTATTTCATTTGTGATAAAAGTCAAATACTGTTGTGTCCGGATCTCATTTGATCACAATGTACACAACAAGATATCACACGATGAAACACAAGGAACAAACGTAACTCAACGGCCACACTAATCGTCTAGCCTCACGAGTATGATCACAGCACGGATTAGACATCACGAGCACTAGTAGCCTTCTCCCAGCTACGTAAGCAAGAACACAGTTAGTGCACAGCGAACATGTACTTGACACATAGGAAGCAAGTCAATTAACAAGTTTTACTCTGAAGCTTAAATGCGACCCAAAATACCATCGACTAATGCAAAAAAAAGATTATGCCAATCAAGTACATAGTAAGCAAAAATAGGTCGATCATAAGTCACGGAGTTAGCAAAGTTCAATCGGTCATAGGTCATGGATCACACGAACGGAGTGAATGTCTCCGTATGAGGCGATATCACTGATTATTCTCTGCGAGATTTGAATGGATCAGAGCTGCTTCTAATTGAAGATACTCGAAAAATAAACAGTCTAAGGTAAAAAAAAGTCGTCAAACCAAACGAATATAAACTCACATAAGAAACGATTCGGATGCACCCGACAACAAATGATTAAACAGTACAGTATTTAACCGCGAGATTCACTGTGCGTTTCAAATATTAGTGACCGTCGGAGTGACAGCAGAAGACTGACTGATTGAATGACAGACTCACT
>UZAN01000310.1:0-10925 GCA_900618425.1 Echinostoma caproni | reverse complement strand
ATATGATATTATTATGATTAATAATAAGCTCCGTGCCCAGATGTAGAACTTCTATGTTCAAATGCTATGTGAAATTCTTCAATTCAGTTCAGTTTAAATAACCAATAGGCATTTCCGTGCGACGCATTTGGTTGTTATCTTTTGACTCCCCATTTGAGTGAACAATGGGAGGAAAACAAGAAGGTTGAAAGTAGGATAGAAGAGAGAATTGAAAAGTTCAGCGGACTAATGAAGCAGAGACATTTAGATGCACGAACGCCACTGTTTACGATACCCAGCCATGTCGATCAGTGTCTCTAATCATCGGTGACCATCATCTCGGGGTCCCATCCAGGGAGCCTAACGGCACCTATGTGACCCAGACTCCTGGTTAGGGTTCTCACACCCTCATGCCAGGTCTTTGCTTGACCATCTTGGGCTTTATTCCACCCACTACCTTTCTCGGCAAACATCGCTCGCCGTGGCAACCTATTTGGTGACATGCGTAACACGCCCCAACCAACGTAATCTATGAAGGTCGGCTACTGGCTCTAGTGAACACCCGCGACTACTCAAAACGACGCCTCCCTTCAGCATTGCTCGTCTGGTCCCCGCACCACACTCGTGTAATGCGACGTAGACAGCAGTGTTTGAACACCGAAAATCTATCGTTATCCTGTTCCCGTAGTGGCCAAGTCTCTGCACCGTATAGCAGGACTGACCGAACTGCTGCGGCGTATACTTGACCCTTAAGAGATAGTCGGATGTCGCGACGGTGCCACAGATGTTTCAAGTTGGCAAATGCCAACCGAGCCTTCTGTATGCGAGCCGACACTTAATCTGTGATGCGTCCGCCAGGTGAGATGTAGCTACCCATGTAGCAAAATTTGTCTACTTCCTCTACTGCTTCCTTATTCAGGATGAGACTAGGTGCTGGAACAACCCAATCTTGTAGCAACATTTTACACTGAAGATGCAAAACGCATACCGAACATGGCTTCACTAGCACTCAACCTATCCATAAAAGCTGGCAACTTACCTGGATCTTCACTTAGTAGCACAATGTCATCTGCATACTCTAGATCAGAGAGTTTACCTCCTGGAAGTAAATCGATACCGCTATCCTCAAAGGACGATAAGCCTATTTATTTCAAGAATGAAATCTATCACGAAGATCAGAATATCCACCTTTCGGGGTGCATAAAGCAAATACTTGACTTGACTTGACTTCATTGGGTATTCTGGAGATGACCTCAAATGATCGTTCGACATCCACCGAACGTCCCAAGAGGATCGTATGCTCTACAGTTTAACGGTGCATGAATTGTTCATTCTTTCCTCATTCAGGCCCGATGATGCTATGTGTTCCGTTTGATTGACTGGCGTCATAAATGTAGCCGGCTCCGAAGGGGCAGGTGACCGGATTAGATTGATGGCGTTAGTGGATCTGAGCTATCAACAGGTTAGGTGATTTGAGCAGCATTTTAGGCGTTAGTGGTCAAGTGCTAAGGTCATCAAAATAACTTGGGTTCAAATCCCTCGGTCGCCGCCCATCTTCCCTATTTCTGTCTCCCCAGGTTACCTTTCAATGTTCGCGGTCCCCTTCCTAATTTTTGGCTGTACATCTGTGCACTCAACAAATCAAAAACAGGAAGTGAAAGTTTTTATAATGTTCTATTATGTATTACGATCGAAAGCTACTCTTTTTCATTATACACCCTAATGTGATGAACAGCAGGCGGGGCGAGCCCCATAGTCACGACGAACTGCTGTTCAGTGATGGAGTCCGGTGACCCAAGCCCCGGGACTTGGAGTGGTGAACCACATAAAGCCAGGCTAGGTTAGGCGTAGTATTGAACTGAATGGCAGCAAAGCTACCTACGACCAAAGTTGGGTGGCGGTGGCGGGGCTCGGACCGCTGCGCCACCGAATTGTTCACTGCCGTCATGGTTTACGGACGATAGAGTGATATGCGGGCACTTTAACAGTCATGCGTCTATTGCAAACCATTGTACACGCTTCAGAATGAGTGATTGAAAAGGATTTTTTGGTTTTCTCAATCAGCTTGTTTGAACCACAACGATCGAAAGTGGTTCCAGTTTTCACTACCATTAACCGTGCAATTTCGTGCGCCGGCTTTGGTTGTTGTCTTTTGGTTGCCAATTTGGATGAAACAGCAGGAGAAACATGGGAAAGTTGAAAGTAAAGTCGAAGAGGAAATTGAGAATTTCACCTGACTAAGGTTACAAAGAAATTGAGATGCACGAACGCCACTGTTTACGACAGCCATATCACTCAGTGTCTCTGACTATGAGGTATTGATACCAATTTCCTGTTCGTAATTAAAGGCCTTTCTCTAGTCATCAAAGCCGTTCATAATTCATATATATATATATATTAATAAGTATATGACAGTTAGTTCAGTATTAGGGTTTGTGTGTGCGTGAGAGAACATCGCTTACTCCCATCTAAGCCCCCAAATTGCTGATGAACTCTAAGGATTGAAACGTTGTCACAAATATCTCGCATTTTTGCACTTGTACCTCTTGGCCAAGCTTATTTGCTCCCTCATTTTCAACGAGATCCGTTCCATCTGTGAATGACCATCCGATGCATTTAAATGTTCGCCTCGGTTATCTTTTCAAGCAGAAGAACAGTACCAAGGCACACACCTAAAATAACGCGGCTCGTTGCATTCATACTTTGTCGAATTTCAGTGAGTGTCAGGTAATTCTATCATAGTCTATCATGCAAGTAGAACTGGCGAGAGCACAGAGACCTTAAGCTTCAGGTTGAAAACAACAATTGATTGAAAGTGATTCCGTTCATCTTGGTACACTACTGTTGTATGGTCACGTGATGATCTCTTCAAACTGATGGGTCGATAAATGGCTTGGCTTTCTAATAACAGAGTGTAAGATGAACAGTAACACCTTCGCTACCAAATGATACGGATTTTTGAGAGAACCCATAAGGGTTCGAATGAACGGACCTTAACAAGTGTTAGCATAGAACCAATCGTTCACCTGAGATGTGAACTAACATCAAAGTCTAACAGAATCAGCAGAATCTGATTTAGGTGTGACAACAAGTTTCACAGTGAGTTTCAGGAAAACAAGTCAGTGGAATGTGTAATTAATTTTCAAGTGGACAGATGTTTTGTCCTTGTTGTTGGGATTTATTAGCACAGTATTGCACACTGTTTATCTCTGCTGGGACTCGAATCACTAAGCTTCCGAATAACGCGAGTATCCCCTTAAGTGTACCAGGAGGACTTCTCTGAGGGCCCCCCTCATGCGTTTCTTTTTAAACTGGAAGGGAGCACTCAGGAGTACAGAGCACCATCAACCGCAAATTATACGCCACTGTTCCCCAGCTCCTCGGAACCCATCGCGATAGTTGTCGCACGCTATTAATTTACTACCACTTTGTCGTCTACTTACCAGTTCTAGGCTGTCCTCCGATATCGCCTACACGTCCCGACAAAAAAAACAAACATCCCAATTTTGACAGTTTCGCAATTCAACAACCCCTTCTGTAGTTTTCGCATTGAAATAAAACAACGATCAGATGTAATTGAAAAATTTATCCCATAGAAAGATTCACACAAATGACTTCACTCTTTATCAGAGGGTCCAATATTTTATTGGTCCTCATTTGCAGTGAAAAATAGAAACCATCTTTATAGACAATATGAAAGGGTTGCTTTCATTACGGAACGAAAATACTTGTTGAAAACGAAACTCACCTCTGTTTGACATGCCCCCCGAAGAATCTTCAATCGCTCCCATCTTTCGTATTTGGTCTGGATCTTTGAATCCATCTCTGTATCCCGGATATCACCTGATTGAGCTCTTGTACCGGGATAACTTTTGCTAAGTACCGCCCTCCTGTGAGATGTTATAAAATGAGCAACAGGATGGCACTGACTTACTGATGACCAGTTGGCAAACTTTTGTGTCTGTCAATGGTAACTTATCTTAAACACCTTGCCAATTAATAGCCAACGCTGTATTGTCTGATATTATAATGCTTGAAGAATATAGCGAGTGCAGTCCGCCGCGGAATAGGCTCCGAATTTCGACAGTCAGTGTAACTGAATTGTGCAATCCATCGAAACTGGTCGAATTACTATGTTCCCTTCAGTTGTCTTATCCTTCAACTTGTTCTGCAGAAGCTGGTAGTAATCAATAGTTTGTAGGAGGACCTGTGCGGGAATAACATCACTTTTGCCGGCGTCGAACGTGTGATGACACATGAGCCGCAGGTTGTTAACCAAATTGCTGAACCCATCCGTTAATTGTTTGACTATCTTTCTTGGACAGGCTGAGAAACCTAACTATGTTGATCGCTGTTCTCACCTGACATGGATTTGAAATTTTCTCCTAGCACAGCAACATTATCGCACAATGTTGACAAACTTTTTCACACAATGGTAATCTCTGTAGCCAACCAGTCTACATTATACCATCCCCAAATTCCATGGCTGAAAATTATATCCCCAAAAATGACACCGCATAGGTGTTTACACGGAATTCGGTGTGCAACAGGTAGATGAAGTAAGTTGTCGGAGAATCTATTACAAGTATTGTTATGCATACTTCGACTCCGGTGTTCCCCCATGGGTTCGTTAGATTTGGTTGTTGTGGCGGAATCTCCGGTGATGTTATTGTCCAAATCGGCCACCGGCGTTGATTTTCTCGGACGTTCATCAGATTTGGTGGAATCAGATGAGAAAAGTTTTTTTCCTACGAACGTCGTTCCGGTTAAACGACACCCCCCCCCCCTCGTTATCTCTTGTCAGACGTTTGCATGCAACCTGTCGTAGCCGTAAATGGTTGTTCACTGGTTTCCTCCAAAGTGGTCTGTAGCCGCACAACCTCTGAATAAGTTTCATCATATTATTTACAACACGAAAGTAGGTGCTCTGATAACGCAGTTTTGGTTAACAACCGTACATCAGTCATCAAAGAGATAACTGGTACAAGTCTGTTGATTTCACCCTTCTTGACTGTATATATATGATTACTACTTGAAACCGCTGCCGTCCTCTCTCACGTCAAACGTTTTCGGTGTAGCAATGACCACAATAAATACTACACCGTCAACGGATACAGTGCAAGAGGTTTCTGCTGCCTGATAAAGAGGATGGGGTGTTCATCCCATTAATACATACCTACTTGGAGGAAATCAAGGTAAGTTGGAATGATAACGTTTTGTTAATGTGGCAATGGCTGAGGAGTATATATCGATGGGTTACAACATGAATTAATTGATTTGAGCTGACTATCCCTCTCGGTCTTCACCTTCACGCACAATGCTCAGTTCACCGATTCAGCCATACACACTGGGAAGCACTAGACTCGAGTTTCGCTCTTATTAGAGCTCTACAGTAATGCATATCCACCGTCCCGTCCGGGCTTTGAACTCCGGACCCATCGGGCATGGAAGGCGTGTGCGTTACCACTGTGCCAACCAGCACGTTGCCATGGCTGAACTAAATTGCCTGTTCATGTTTGCTCAGGTGTCGTCTCCAGTGATAGTCGGTCAGTTCATTTGGCCCGACAACAACGAAGGGAGGAAAAGATGACAATCTGTGAACTCCAATCATCTGTCCGAAGGATAGTCAGCTCAAATCAATCAATACCAATTATCCCACATCACTACTCACAAGTAACTGTGAGTTACATGCGAATTACAGCATGAATGTACAATCAAAGCAGAGAAAGTGAGAGAAGAGAGAAGTGTTTTGTGGGAGTAGAATAGCTTATAGTGTGGACAGATCTTTCAAAACCACTATGACCAGGGTCGAATGTGCTTGCTCACTGTGTTGGGCTTCAGTGATGTTTCACCAATCTCCTTTTGGCATCATGTGATGAGATCGGTCATTAAGTGTACGTACTCCGGGCTCTCGTAGCGCAGCGGAGTGAACGGATATGCGGCTCGTATTCTCGCAGCGGGAAACGATTGGAGGCTTTGTGGGCGACGAACGACGAAGGGGAACGGCGGTGGGATGCGGGACACGGGTTGGCGAGGAAACACGAGGCAGACAGGTCTGTTCCGTGGGTCGGGATTGAGGTTAAACCTGAAAGACAAAGCAAACAAAACGCCATGAATTGAAAAGGTCCAGTGAGATACAAGCACTCATGATAAAATATTACAGGCGCAGTTGCCAAGCGTAACACAAGGTCGCACACTGAAGGTAGTACTGGTGTTGACCAACTGGTCACATCGAAAGTATTGGTCGGTTCCGGAGGGCAGCAGCAAAACAACGAAGGGAACGATGAATTGGTGAAATAATCAAAATGATCTTTTAGCCCTAAATTACGCCTGTAGAACAGATACTTCTTAACCAATAGAAATCCAATTTCGGGGACAAGTATGAATTACATTCACTGAGAAAAAGTCATGCAAACAATGACTTGACAGTTCATTTGAAGAAAGTGGCGCAGTTTGAAAAATAAAATGGTCCGCAAAAGGTTACGAAGTATGTCAATCAATTAAGAACAATGTAGGCCAACATTTTTTCGGTGAAATCCGTTACAAACACATTTATATGAAACAGTTTCAATAGGGGCAAAAAGAAAGATAGATGAGTCATTTGTTTGGTAGTGATAGCGAGAGAACTCCAAGTTTGTACACTATTTGGATTCCGTAACCGAAAGTCGCTATTTTATGTCAAGATCATACGGACAAGTGATTTTCTCTTCCTTTGTATGTCATAGTTGCCACTGTACCTGGGATCTTTTGAATGGGAGCTAAGTGTGAGCGTTCATCAGCTGATAAGTGTGTTTAGACACTAGAATTTTGCTCACCCCTTTCGGCTCTGAAACCACAGTATACCTTTACGATGCACACTGCTGTATATGGTTTTGCAAATTGTGATGACCATGTTCCCTCACCGGGGGCGGCACAGAGATCTTCAATTCGGCCATGCATTTCGAAATACTCACCCGACCAACAGGCCCTAGTGTTTTTCACTGGGTTCGAGACCAGGAGGACAAGCGGTTTAGTTTAAAACACGGATCATCCCGCGTGAGTAAAGTAAATTTTATGTCAGTTTGTCCTCTTACCCGCCTCCCCTCATTTTATGTTTGTCAGTTCTTACTTTACTTTTCTTTGTTGCCATGCTAAAGCCCCGTATAACCATTTCACCTTCTGTACTGCACACATCGTGCTGAGATGCAGCGAAATCTTCTTTAGCATAAATCGTTCAGTAGGGTAGCGGTGTTCAAGTGTGGTTGATGTCATCAAAATACTGACCCGGGTTCGAACCGCTGCCCATCTACCCCGGTTCTGCATTTTCCCAGGCAGCCTTTGTATGGCCGCGGCTCTCTTCCTGAGAGTCGATGATACATTTGTATATTCAATAAATTAAAAAGGAAGTAGAAAACATTTTTCAATTTATTTAGTTCAATATTGTCCCTTCTTTGGGAATAATTTTCCCTTAAAAGTCGGTTGTGTTATTGTTCCACACTTTGCTGCCGATACGTGTGTGTGCACTCGCCAGGTTAGTTCCCGCTCAAAACAAATCCAGCATTATGTCGAGATTGTGAAAAGTTCAATAGCCTCGGTGAGATTCGACCCCACCAGGCATGAACGCCGCCTACGCTTTTGAACAGCGCACGCTCTACCAACTGAGCTTCGGGGCCACATCGATAGCACTGATCTTTTCGCATTCGAATCACCCATCCAACTTACAGAGGCATATCACATCCACCAGTTAGCATGTAAGCCGACTGCCAAGATAGGTTTTCCTTCGAATTCACCGGAGTCCACCGAATGAACTACTTCTAAGGCAAAGTTAATTGTGCAAAATGTTATTTGGCAGATCCAAGGCTCAGCTAGTAGAGCGTGCACTGTTCAAAAGCGTAGGCGGCGTCCATGCGTGGGTTCGAATCCCACCAAGGTTATTGAATTTTTCACAATCTCGACAAAACTTCAATCTGCCTAACAATAATTTGAACAATCCAGCATTATCCGCGAGAGGTCAGTCACACGTAACAGACAACATGATGGGCAAGCCTGAGCCTCGAGGCCAACCACGGTTTCGTGTTCGTATTTTGTTTTTGTGTCCTGAGCACTTGTTCTCGGCTCGGTCGGATAGAACAAAAATCAAATTATAGTTTTGTTTAATCCGGTTTATAATTTCCGGTCACGGCCTCGTGTCCCAATCAGAGGCGGAAATCCTCTTTTTGAGGGTAACAGGGTGATAGAGCCCATTGATGAGTATATACAGATGGTCCCATATCTGGTTCTATCATGTATAGTGTGCAATCCTTTGTTTGTTTAGTGTATTTTCAACTGGCTATTGTACAAGTTACTATGGTAGTAAATTAAACATTGCTGATCGTTTTTTTTCAACCAGATTGCAAACAGGAGGTCAGTTTAGTTATAAAAATTCGGTAAATTTTTCATTTGGGAGAGAGAGCAGAATTTAAGCCCATCATCGTTTTACACGTTGCCTTTTAAAATGTTGAAAATTGGAAAAAAAGAGATTGATTCACTGTCGTTATTGCCTCCACAACCGGATTTTTCTCTAGAATTCCGAGTTATTGCCGGCCTATTGTGCATCAAAAGTTGGTACATTTGTTATTTAAATAGATTACGCAACTAAATACAATCATAGTAATGACTTGATGTAAATCTCTAGTTTTTGAGAGCTAGCTCGACCAGTTTACGTAACCGATTCTGACAGAGGTTTCCAATGACATACAATTTAGCATCCATCATTTTTCAAGTAGCATCAGTACACCTTTTCCTTGTGGTCAAGAGGGAATTCCGCTTAGAATGCTCCTTCCATCAGAGCAGCCATCATCAATAGTTGACATTGCGCAATTCCGGGAAGTTCCAGGGTACTCGCTGACTCATCGTTTGGACGGAAAAACACTTACTCTGGAGTCGAGTCGTGAATAATAACTTTTAACTTGTGACGATCAATGGCCATTTGAAAATTAAAAAAAATAACCGGCTCAGCAGTCCAGTTCACAGGGTTTCGAATAAACTTTTTTTGACCCATCAGTAGTGCTATTACAAAAACATATTTAGTTAGTCAGTTTTTTTACTACTCACTTTCGTTTACTGAACAGCTGATCTGGCGAACCCCATGGTCACGAGGACCTGCTGTTCAGCGATGGACACCGGTGAGCTATATGATATAAATATTAATGTCTTTTACCTCCTTTTTTATTTATTGAATATACAAATGTACAGTCAATTTTCGGGAAGGGGACTGCGGTTATACAAAGGATGTCTGGGGAAATACAGAATTAAGGAAGACGGGCGGTGCTGGAGCGGTCCGAACCCGGGACTTCAGGGTCACAATTTGGTGACCTAACCACTTGGTCACTACCGCCTCGGGACCTGTAGTGGCCAACCACATAAGGCCCCACTGGGTTAGGCGTGATATTGAACCGGACGACATCAAAGCTGCCTACCACCAAGCAGTTAAAACTTACCTCCAGAAAAACCGTTAATAATAAGTTAGAGCTTCATTTGTATTAGTATTTGCATAACGTATGTGTGCTGAAATGCTCACAAGCAATTTCATATAACATGCAAAGTGAAGAATGTCGCTGAAGTTTATTTTATGTCCACAAATTCTGACTTAATTTAAAAACGACCTGTCCCTGGTAGGTTGAGAGTCGGTTCAGATAGGCTAGAAGAGAGTTCTTATAAACGTAAATACGAGAGAGTTGATGGCGAAATTAGGCGCGCATGTGAGTCGAGGGGAACGACGAGAGGATGGATGTAGTAATCGTAGTAAATGTAGTACGCCCTGATCACGAATTAGCAATCGAGGGCGTGACGTAACCACTGGGCCACACTGGCACTTACACCACAGTATCCTACGTAACCGAGACTCGAGGAAAAGGCCACAGGAATAACAGTTTGTTTATTGAAAAAATCAGATGGTTTAAATAATATGTACAAGACAAGTTGTCATTGGTCGTCTAAGCGAATCGTGTGCTAGTATTTATGGTGTTGTTCAGTTTCTGTCTGGGCCACACAATTTTTGATTGGCTGGTACAATCGACCTATGGTCTGTAATCCAGAAGCTGGGACACGTACGCTGACGTCACCTGGGAACCTTGATTTATTACAGTTGTCCGAAAACTGTAACGTATCCCTTTGTGGTATGCGTTATCTCGTAGGCTAGGATCACCCCATTGGATTCGGGTGCATTGGATGAACAGGGTCGTCTAGAATCGTGTTGCAAATTTATTACAAGAGTTGATTTTACCATCAGTAAGTTCTGTGATTTATAGAATCAGATAAGATAAACGATACACCGCTGATTATCAATAAACCTCGTCGAATGGTTTTGACGTCTTGTTTTAAAAAGCCGGGGAACAATACAGAGGAGCAATAGAGTAGAATGGAGAAAACCCATTGGTGAACGAAGGAGGATTTTGAAATTGCCTGAGTTTGCATAACTGAAAGGAGCGGACAAAACCGTTTCGCAAGAACAGTTAAGGCTGAGGAATTCGGTATTGGAATTATTGGAACATGACGACCGGGTAGATGAATTCGTTAATGAAGAATGTCACGGTATTTGCTAGCGAAGCTGATTCAAATTTGAGAAACAGCAGAGGGAGGGACCATCAGTGCCTGTAGCAAAAAATACTGTGAAGGACCGAAGAAACTTGGAAGATTTCATACCTAGAAAATACCACCGGATCGGACTCGTTGTAGGGGAGGGAGGTAATCTCGGTCTCTTTTGACGGGTGAGTGAAGGCGGCGTTGAGGCTGTTGACATCCATCAGAGTGTTGTTTTCCGTTCTGCTCACAGAGGAAACGAATAGGTTGTCCTAAAAACTTGGTGTTCTTTGTTCTCTGATTAGTGCTTTACAACTGATACATGGCGAGATTTGTGGGCCCTTTCTTTGTGCTTTCCCATTGAGTTCAAAAAGGGGGAGGTACTTCTGCCGTCACGTGTGTCACGG
>UZAN01000309.1:0-10926 GCA_900618425.1 Echinostoma caproni | reverse complement strand
AAAAAGTGTCGCAATGTTTTGAGGTTAAAAACTGCTGAAACAGTTGACTTTCTACTAATATCAATGTTGCAAAGCTTGGTAAAGAAATGAGAAGGTGTGCCGGTCGCACGCTGCTCTGAAATAAATAAAAATAGTAATACCACAAAATAGTGAATGCTTACCATTCCGTACCTATACAGTAAGTGAAATCTGATCATCAGAATTGGGTACATTAACAGGCCGAGGATAATAAATATCGTTCACATAAGACACCTTTAGTGCACCTTTTTCTACCAATCATTAGGCGAATCGCGTAATTCTTAAGCTTCGACCATCGCAGTTGTGTCAAATGTTGCAGCGTTAGTAAACTTGTGATAGTAATGCTGGTCTATTTTTGTGAACGGTGTTTACTATCTTCGGCATTTTAATGTATGCACTTCTCATGAACAGAGTTTGCTCAGAGTGGAGATACGGAACGGTAGGCCTTATTAACTATTGTGTGGTATCACTTTTTGATTTATTTCCGGCAAAATGATTTTCTGTTGCTCTGGTACTCTTGGGAATTTTACTCGTAGGAGTATCAAATATTATGCGGAAATACTGAAGTACTGTACTACGTGTATGAGATGTGTAAAATGGTTTGATGATACGGGCCGATCGGTTAAACCTGCTCTAGTCAACATGTGGTGCAATGTGTGACCGCCACATCTTCTCATTCTATAACCCAACTTTAAAACATCAAAATTTGTGGAAAATAACAGGTGTCGAAATTCGTTGAGCACAGATAATATTTCGATACTTTTTGATCTGACTCACCCAAAGCTGTATGACCAAAGTTTGCTCGTCAAGGCTAATGGAATACGGTTCGTGGCTAAAGTATTACGGGTTTTGGTTAAAAATTTATCGGGGAAAGATGTAGTTGAGATGAGGATGATGATAATAATGGTGCACTACTGCACAATGTCATGATGTTGAGAAGTTTCCTCGGTTCAGGATTTAACTGCAGACGGATTGACCGACGAGAGGGACCACAGGAATGGCCTGGTCATCTGAACTGCCTCCCTTAGATTTCTTTCTGTGGAGATATCTAAATAGAACTATATATTCCAAGGAGACCGAGAACGATCAAGGAGCTTAAATAGAGTATTGTGGCGCAGTGTGAAAGTATTCCTCTCTTTGTCTGTGAGTAAACGTGCAAGATACGATATAGGTGAATTGCGGTAGGCGTTAATCCGAGATGAACTTTGACGAAATTGGGAGCGTGTGGAATGATAAGAACGATAAGGTGTCAGTTTCGGGTGCGATGGGTGGTCAGAATCTATGAGAGTCCTGTCCGCAAATTTCACACAGGAAGTTATAGGATACTCTGAAAGCGTTACAGCTAACTTATTCACAGGAATAGAAGAGACGCGGTTAATAGTAGTCAGACCGCGAAGTAAGACTTTGAAATCTTGTTTGAGTAAGTCAGGAAAAATAACTGGGGAACAATGAAGTAAGATAGGGCAAACACACTGATATGCAAAGGTGGAAATAACTGAGTGGGATGCGCGAAACTGACCGAGCATTCAAATTTGAAATGATAGGCACCGTTGATGAAATCGGAAATACGTACATTCAGAATGCCTTGGTTTACTCCACACGCCTGCATACAGTGTTCAAAGAAAGCACCGGATCTCAGATCAGTGGAAAGCTTTTCACAGCTATACCAACCAAACACGTTAATCACTAAGATGTTGACAGAGTGATAAGCCATTCGTTTTGTTTATGCTGATTTGTACGGTTATTATGACAGACCGATGCCTCGGTGTATTATGTAACACCGGCAATGATTTGATCTGTTCAAAAGATGCTGAATGCATCGCTCAATGTAGTGCTTCGACAGGACAGGGTTTCCTGCGTCATACATTCATGGATTGCATTCCATGTTTTCAGAATCAAAGCTCGATCGATCGGTAGTGTACCTGCTTGCCTGTCTATCTTCGCTCTAACGATATATGGATGGCTGAATATCCATAATGAAGCAGAAAATAGGTGGGGTATTTTTTTAATGAAAAGGCAACAGTTCCATAGCTGAGGGTACCGGTAAACAGCTTGTTTGTGAAAGCAATAATGTGAGCCTGAAGAGCGGTTTCAAGGGTAAAAGGTTACAAACCGAAGGATATTTTTGCTTTAGAGAGGAAGTTTCAGGATCCGTCTCATTTGACTCGTATCAAACTTCTTTTTCCTCGTTCGATTTGGACAGGACTTGTGTGAGCACAAAAAGCGCTCAACTGCAAAAAGAGAGTTTATAACGAGGTTTCAATAGGTGATGTGTAGTTCTTCTTTTTTTTGCTTCCTGAATGAGTATCGGACATGCATGCACCGGTAAACTAATCCTTTATGTGCACCCGGATCAATGGTTTGAGCGGTGAAAACAGTGCTGCGTTATCCAACAATCTGCAATTGACCTCGCTGGTCGCCCGATTCCACGGAGTACCACAAATGATTGTCGAAATATCAATGTAGAATATCACAATATCAATTTGAGTTGTCATGTTGTTATGTGGATAGTACGATTGCTCCATCGTTTCACATTGTCTTGTACTTTTTGTGATGTTTTTGTTGTTTCTCGCTGAGTTAATTTCCAAATCGAGGAAACTTCTCAACACCAGAGCAGTGTACGGCAGTGCACCGTCATGTTGAAAGCAAACTTTAGTACCAACTTCATTTTCTATACGCCAGATAGCAGTTCCGACATAATCGCGCAGTGCAACATATTACAATTTCGACTATTCTGAAGATGGAAGAAACCTGTTTTCGCAAGCAGCATGATGGAAGAGATATTGAACAACGTTAATGAAATATACATGTATTTTTCCATAATATTTTTTCTTCCCTCTGGAATTCTATCTCCACCGTAGTTAACAAGATCGTTCAACGCGAAAAAAGCTAGTTAGTAAAATTCCAAGAAGAGTTTTGCGTTGGTTTATATTAGTGAATATTGTAGTCCGTACTCAAGACAAGTTTTATTATTATAATTATCCGTTTATCGAACCGGGTTAGAAAAATAGTGCGTGTATCTTAGACGAGTCAAACGTTGGCCCTTGTAATCATCTCTTAAACTTTCTCCATTACCATGTTCCCACATGGTGCATCGTTCCACAACTGATTCTCCTGTGGTGATGCTCTATCAACAATTAAGCAGCATCGGATTCGTAAACTATCCGCCTCCTCTGCCGGCCCGAAAATCACAAGGCCCATCGGGTTCACTTATCGATCGGTCAGATAATGCTGCTGCAACAAGGGACCTGGTGCTTGCCCAGCTAACCCGAGCGAGAAACCATACCTTGTTTAGAGCCCCGAGTCTTAGACAGGCCCAGTGAACTTCGACTGTACAACAGGCGTGCATTCACCACACGGATGAAATAAACGTGACAACATGAGCATCACAAAAAGTGCAAGACAATGTGAAGCGATGGAGCAACTGCACTATCGTACTATCCATGTAGCAACGTGACATCTTGAGTTGATATTCGGACATTTTAAATTGATGCTATGAAATCTTAAACTGATATGGAGACAACTTAAATTCCAAAAGATATAGTCAACCAAACCCGTCCCCTTCGTTCAGTGGAAGCCATTGAGTAAGGGAAACTAAGCTTCTGTGTGTACTCTGACCAAACGTAGTGGCAAGATATCATGTGACCGGTCGCGATCAACGTTCTCCACGTGCTTTTGGCTAGCACAATGCGAACCCAGTGGTTAAGACCCCATTACAAGGCGAAACAATCCATACGCCTCCATACGCCCTGCGTTTGAATCAATTCGAATACGAATTTTTCACCACAAGTTTCAGGGATTTTGAGTTGACAGACCGAGCGGTTGGATACGTTCAATTTCACCCGGGAGCTTTCTCCCGCTTTCCGATTGGATAAAACATGTCAAACCATCAGTCCAATTTTTCCTTCATTGGTTATGAATCGTAAAACGCCTTCCGGTTGTCTGTTGTTTTGTGTGATTTCTCTAACTCACCGGATGAATCACAACGGGGTTGAAGGCGAAGGTGGGGACCACACAATTTTGTCCGACGATGAGGTGATTAACCAGGCTGTGCCAAGTTCAGTTTGTACATGACTGGATATTGTTACGACCAATCGGAACTGCTTTAGCGTGCTGACTGGATCACGTGTGGTGGTACTACATCAGCCAATCACAAACAGGCAAACAGTGAAATGCTAGTGATAGGGATCAAGCAATCAAAGAACGTGTGCGTTACGGGCAAGTCTGTCCGGTTTGCACGAGGCCGATACTTGGTGCGAGCAAGTAGAGTGCTGTATAGGACCAGTTAACACTCTTTAAGGAGCTACCGGTATTTTCTCTTTGAGTTAGTCCGTCTGTGTTTCACGACAGGATATTCTTCTTTGCATCTTTTTTTCGCACTGAGTGTAACAGGGTCCGAACTTAAGTATCCTTGTACTTACCAGAAAATAACCTTCCGAACACCAATCAAGTTCACTGGTTGTAGGTGTGCTGACGATGCTGTGGTTAGTAGTTATGATCTCACGATTGCCGACTATGATTGACAAATATTTCAGACTAGGTGTTTGCAGATGCACCGGAGCCCTGAGATGTGGTACCCGTTGGTTCAACTTTTACGGCCTGTCCCCCTTAGTTGTTTCCCCGCATCCTATTTATCAATATACAACTAACCTAAACATAAACTTTCTCCATAGTCTATCATTCTCCTCATGTAAAACACATTAAAGTACACTGCCCATTTAAGCATTGCGGCTCATAAACTGGGCGGTTTCTCAGTAAGTTATCACCACATGACTTCACTATTTTACGAGTTTCACATCACTGACTGTATTACTTCCCATTTGCTCCGGACTCAAGATCGAAGAATTTTAGCCCCGTTTCTACGTTCAATAAATTTCATCCCGAGACCTTGTGGTGCACCACATATGTTGACCTGATCGTTACCAAGTTTGGTCGGACTTCCAGAGATGACTTTTTCAAAGCAATGCTATATCACACTGAACACAGTGCTCCTTATTGACTGTAGCTGCTCGAATTCTGTTCTGCTTCGGGCTTTACTGGGTTCTAATCATTTTTATCGACATCCTCAGCCTCGGTGTGCAGATGTACAGATTCCATGAAACAATCCCGGATTCATTGTACAAATACATACTTTTTGAAAACATACTTTCCCTTTGATCGATTTTGAATAAAACAAGTAACACAAAATGTGCAGAATTGATTATATGGGCCATCAATTTTCCGTACTGTCAATCAGCCGTCCACACACACACGCACACACACACGCTAAATAGGTCTAATGTATGAGAATAATATACCATTTATGAACATTTACATAACTACATGGGTTCAGGCGGAAAGAACTGGGTTGTTGAGTCATTATCAAAGTGATTTGGTGAACGAGGAGAAGGAGGATATTGATTGCAAAGACTCAGTAAAGTGGCCAGCGTAGAAACAGTCACGTAATTTGGAAAACGAATAACCGTGGAGGAAAGAGAGTTGAAAAATGATTTCCTAATGTCATGGATACAACCAGAGATGAATTAGAACGGACGTATTCCCATTCATTGCTAGCCAGAAGTGATTACGATCGAGCCGAATTTGTAATAAACAAGAAGATATCGACACATCGACACAACAAGCGTAAACCATGAAGACGTGTGTGTATTTCCACCTAGCTAGTTGTTATTGTTCAAAATCGGAAGTATTTTCTTTTTGACAGAAACAAAGAAAATGAAGACTGTAGTGATAGCTTTTATCATTTTCTCGATTTTATTTATCAACTGAAAGAAAAACTATATGTGCTTGGCAGAATGTCCAGTACAACGAGCTGAGTAAGCAGGATTAACACATTCACAGATGTGGACATCAAAATTTCGGCACTGTTACACAAATCCTTGTTGCAGCATCGCTCCACTTTTCGAATAGACTGGAATTTTTCGTCCAGATTAAAGCAAGTGTCGTTACACGCGCGTCTGTCCGCAATCAGCTTTCCATTCTGAAATATTTGCGTAAGCTAAAACGGAAAGTTTTAAACAGGTCTCAGTGAACTGGTAACCGAACTACTAACGAGTTATCCATTAAATACGAACATTTTCAATTTTTCATCGCGTTAACTCCTCAGGAATATGTGGGCATGAACAAATGTTTGTTTTATTCAGGAGAAAATTCTGAATGTGAGTAACGTAAGAACACACTGAGAATTCCCGAAAGTGCTTCACAGTCCCCGGACCCTTGACTTATACATTTAGGTTCTTATTTCTAATTTCCATGTAGGCCTTAAATCTGGGGCCGGTAAAGCTGTACGCTACCGAGCACATCTCCAGGTTGCAGATAAGATAAAGCCCACTTTTTGATAAAGCGTAAATGATTGACTGGGTAGTAGTGGTTCATCAAACAAACAATTTTGATCTTTTGGCGATGATATCTAAATAAACCCAACGCTGACAAGATAAACTTACTTTGAGCCGAGAAAGTGATGCAGATGTGACCTTGGAGACCAAAGTCTAGTGGCACTGGGAATGGCACTTTGTTCGTAAGATCTGATCGATTTCATCAAGAAACTGTCATTTTATAATGGATCTTTATCTTTAGAACTGCTCTGTACACTCAAGAAGCACTATAGACCCGCGTTTTGTTCCAATTAGAGCTCATCAGTATCGCATAGCCACCATCGCGCCCGGGCTGTTGAACTCCTGACCCAACCAACGCATGAAAGCTGTGTGTGTGTGTGTGGGGGGGGTGTTAGCACTGTGCTAACCAACTCACACTCGGAGCTGCATTGAGTCGTCAATTCAGGCGTTGTATATTGCCACGAATGCCAGCTCATTCAGACCCGACAAAAGAAGTGATGATGATCCTAAAATTACTATAAACAAAGTTCAAGTGTTGTGCAAACTGATTCTGTAAGTTCAGACTGTGGTTTGACAGATTTGAAGTTTGCATTTAGCCTCGTCGGTATTCAAACCCACGCATCGACGCCGCATACCGATGCTACTGACTTTTCACAATCTCGACATAAAAAAATTCAAATCTGCCAAAGAACCATTTAAACAACTAACCTTACCCCAGAAGCTCATTCGGTGGACTACGGTGAGTTCTAAGGAAAACCTGTCAGGGCAGTCAGCTTGCGTTCTAACCGGTGGGTGCCATATAACTGTAAGTAGGATGGGTAGTAATTCGAATGTGCAAAGATCAGTGCTCTGTCGGTGTGTGGTGGGGAGCGAGCACTGTACAAAAAAGCGTAGGCAACGTCCATGTGTGCGTTCGAATCCCACCGAGGCTGATGAACTTTGCACAATCTCAACATAAAATTCATGTTTTCAGACATGAAGTGCCTGCCACTACCCTAAATCTAATCTGACGAATTTGTGACAACCTGCATTTTCCTCTGTATTTCTCCCAGTCGGGAAGAAAAAGACTATCCATATTTCCAGATACAACTAGGTTCTTTCTCATAGCAATAGTATTTCAAAGACTGTCTCAGTTGATTTCCTTGCATGTTTTCATACATCTTGTTTACAATAGTTATCGTAGTTGATGCAACCAATGTTTGCACTGCAATTAGCCGCATTCAATGCCCACCAGCTCTATCAGATCGACCAACCAGCTCCCTTGGCTAGAACATTTGTAAATTTCAATATAGACGTACACTGTCTCCCCAAAACACACATACAAGATCATAACTCAATTATAACACTGCGTTGTTCAGATCTACCCATGCTCTCACGCTCCTTTCTCTCTCTCTGTGTGTGTGTGTACCAGGTGGTTTGATCGCTGAACCTAGCGATGTTGCCGATACCGGGAACGCACTAACCTGAAAAACTTGAGTCCTTGTTTCTTAACTTGATCGCATTAAGTAGACGATGGTACTTCGACTATACGTTTCAACGATTTAATGTGAGTCAGCGGCAAGCCAGCAAGACTTCAGCGCTAGTACGTCCTGTCCGTGTATATGCACACTAACTGTAGTGCACCTGAAATGAAGGAGGATTTATACAACGGACTTTCTCGACCGCCCAAAGTGTTGACTCGACGGACTCAACGATTCGAGCGACTATCGAATGAGATCCCTGGACGAATCAGCATGTTGTCCATTTGGCCCACACACAATCCCAACCAACCAAACGGACAAAGGAAACGGCCTAATTCAACTTCGCTCCGGCTGCGGATTATTATTATCAGGGATAAACAACTTCTTCCACATGCGATAACACTGCCTTTGCATGTAAACCCTCTAACTCCTCCGAGAGATGGACCCCCAATCGATCATATTGCCATCGGTTATCGGTGGTGAGGATCTATTGAAGACTGTCGCTCACACTAGCCAAAATCGATCGATGTGGAGCATGCGCACACGATATAAGTAGAATCGATGGAACTCCTCGACATCTGCTGCCTTGTTGAACGCTGGCAGAGCAAAGTGTGTGACTGTGCGCACGCATTTATTGGACACCAGCTTATCAAGAGCTGGATGAATGACAGCGAAAAGTGGTCGACAGCGAAATGTAGAAAAATGGAAATGAATTACATTACCCGACATTTTTTGCTCAAGAGTACATGTCGCAATCAAAGCACCCACCGGTAGGTTGTTCCTTCATATCAGTTTTTTGTAATTTATATTTACGTGTAAACGCTTTTTCACGATCCAGTATGGGGTATATATAAATATATTGCAACAAGTAGTATATATAAGTAGTATATATATTCCCGCTTGTTCACGTCAGCGATCGAGGAATTGAAATTACATGTTAACTTTTTACCATATCTGCCATCTCTCGGCATTATTCCAATGGATATGGAAGACCCAAATATTTTTGATGTATTTAGTTTCATCTGTTCATCAAACAAGGTCATTTCTTTCCGAATGTTTCCTCACCAGCCAAAGTAACATCTTCAGAGCACGTGTGAAAGATGTGCTCTCGGCCGGTGATGAAATGTTTGCACAGAAATTCCCAAGCTTAATGAACAAGCAAAGTGAGATCGGTCAAACCGCGCGACGAGAACCGGATTCTTAATACTTTGTCACCGCTCTTCCGAGCCCACTTATTCCCACTACAACTCTATCACTGTATGCCGATTGTGAAAACTTCAGTATTCTTGGTGAGATTTGAACCCACGCATGGACGCCACCTATGATTTTTGGACAACACACTCTCCCCATCAACTGAGCTACGAGGCCACACCAACAGCACTGATCACTGGTGGATACCATGTGTATCTGTAAGTTGGATGGGTAGTAATTCAAATGTGAAAAGATCAATGCTCTGTCGGTGTGGCCTCGCTGTAGCTCAGCTGATTCTGTAAGGTCGGTATTCTTGATTTGTGTTAGATACCTACTGTCTAGTGGTTTCAGTGCCTGATTTCGCAAGACAGTATACAAATTCGTGTAGGGGGCGAAATGATCAATTTGCAATTGAAACCAGCAATTCAGCGGTATATCGTTTTACCAGAGCGAAAGAGAGAGAGAATGAAATCTGATACTGATTAAATACACCAAATTAAAATCAACGAGTCAAGTAAGTATTGCTTCTTTTATCTACGTAACCATGCTTTTGTCGTGATAATACCGAACCAATTTTAGTGAAAAAGTGCGTAAAAAGTGAAATTTTGATCGTGGAAAAATAATTTCAGTAGGTAACACCTATTTGTTAATATACAATACAGGTGGTGAAACTAAGGGAATATATCAAGGTGAAAAGAAAGGTAAGCTTGGCGGCGAAATTTGAACAAAATATTGTTGGTTTCATATCCCCGGTAACTTAACCGCAGCGAGAATAAATTCATCCTGATGAAGAACTATACCATACTGTTAACGGAGATCAATTTATTTTACTGTGCAAATTGATATCTATGAGGAACTGTGATTTTGGGGCTGAGTGATTGCTTAAGTATCTGTTGAAAAAAATCTGTTATCAAAGTTTAGATTATAACACAAAGAAGCAGTGCCAGTGACTCAAACGGCGAAAGCAGGTTGAATGAATTCCAAATAGCCGGCTTCAGCACTTGGAAGGTTGTTTTGCTTGACAATTGAGTAGTTGTAATCGTTAGCTCCGGTCTGCATGCCTGAGTTCACTGAAACAAAGTTATGCACCTGCTTTGAAACAGAACTATTCCAGTCATATGCCTCTAGTGGAGAGAGACAGTGGCCCTAAATAATTGATCCAGTGATGCCAACGGAACTGATCATGTGATATTACTAATTTTCTGTAATGTTTTTGTCGAAATGATCGAACTAGTTCGATACGATGGATTTTCTGGCATCTTCAAATCAGTGCTATATTGTCTGTGGTAGCTTGTTGTTCACATTGGCTGGAAATCGAACTGACACCAGAACGGAAAAGAATTTGACTGTCCGAGAATTTCTGACGGGTCCGGCGTAACTCCGGTTTTTAAGTTCGCTGTGCTTAGTGAAAACAAACAAACAAACAAACAGACACATGAATTCAACCCAATTAGGCACCCACAATGATATAATATACGTCATTCACGAAATCATTGTTCACGGACTGTATGGCAAATTACGATAGCCTGGTACGACAGATAAAACATCACTGAGTTATTTTTACGTCCAGTGAAAAAGGGATTCCGTTCATTTTAATTTTGGTGCGCTGTATTGCAGATAGAGCAAGGAAAATGTGTAGTGGGGGACACAATTAAAGAAGAGCTCAGGTTCTTACGCGCTCTCTTCACTCACAACGACTATCCAGAATGACTGGTTAGCAAGTTGATTCGGTGCAGTGGAGATACTATGAAGAAGAGCAAGGTTAGAAAGAAGTCGGTATGCATTACCTTGCCGTTCAAGAGGGATACATCAACAGAAGTAATACAAAGACCTTATAAGCAGCAAACTCGATTTTTCGTTCACGTCCCAGTGGTTTCAACGATCGGATGACCTAACAGTTATGTGATCGTTGAGAATCCCAAGTC
>UZAN01000308.1:0-10937 GCA_900618425.1 Echinostoma caproni | reverse complement strand
TGAACCTAAAAAGCAAATACCGAATGAATTAATCCGAACATTCCCTGTGTAACCATATGCCATGATTCATAAAATAGTCATCTTGCACGTTTTTCAGTGCATGTTTATCCGTATCGGGTATTTGCTTTTTAGGTTCAATACTAATATGAATCGATTGATTAGCAACAGGTTACGAAATGATCAAGCTGACTGTTGGCAGATCAAACCCTTGCGGAGCAAAGCACATAACGAAGTCATTCAAATAAACAATAAACTCAATGGTGTTTGAGAGGCCATCCTTATTTGAAGAATTAATTCAGTATTCCGGTCAAGTGGACGCATAAAAGTTCACTGTTGATGAGTAGGTTTCTCCATTTGGTTTTTTCCGAGATATGGATTGACCGAAATGTATAAAGACTTCCGAATTATTTATTTTGTATAGTGAGTTCTTCTACAGGGGTGTTCTAAAATATTCAGCATGCATACCCAATGGAACTTGATGGCACGATGATCACTCCCAGTTGGATTCTATAGTGCGATTGCTCCATCGTTTCACATCGTCTTGTACCTTTCACCCAAGACCTCGAACAAGCAATATCCCTCTGACCCTATCTGCGATCTGACTGGATCATTTTCCGTGATTGCGGCACTTGGACTCCCTCACCCCTCACGTCCAGTCCATCCATGTGGTGAAGGCACGTCTGATGTACAGTCGAAGTTCAATGGGCCTGCCTAAATTCGCCGGTTGTTGCGGCTGCATTATCCGACCGATCGATAAATGAACCTGATGGGTCGTGTGATTTTCGGGCCGGCACAGGAGGAGGATAGGTTCCGAATCCGATGCTGCCTAAGTGTTGGTAGACAATCACAATAGAACCACAAAATAATCAGTTGCGGAGTGGTGCACCATGTGGTAAATTCGAATTGGAGAAAGTGCAAGTGATTTTGACACTGGGCCAACGCTTGATTCGGCTGAGATAAACACACTGTTTTTCGAGGCGGGTTCGGTAAACAGATAGCCATAATGAAACCTTCAACTCGCCGAAGAATAGACAACAATTACCCTCATTGTAAGCTCAAGCAAAACACTGCATAGTATTTTCCCAGCTGGCTGTTTTCGCGTTGAACGATCTTGCTAACTACGTCGGAGAAAGAATTCCGAAGGAAAGAATGAACAAACATAATAAAAAATATATTTCTTTTATCAAAGTTGTTCGATGTATTTTCCATTCCACTGCTTGCGTAGCAAAATCCGGTGAAGATAGTTTTCTACCACCTTCAAAATGGTAGATGTTGGAGTACTTTCACACTGTGCCACAATGCTCCTTGATCGTTCTCGGTTTTCGGGAATAAACAGTTTGCTTTAGATATCCCCACAGAGAGAAATCCAAGGGGGGCAGATCAGGTAATTTTAGAGACATTTCTTCGGTCCTCCTCGGCCATTCTTTATGCAAGTAAATTTCGAGTCGAGGAAACTTCTCACTACTAGAGCATTGTGTGACGATGCGCCGTCATGTTGGAACCAAACTGTAGTACCAACGCCAGATAGCAGGTACCAAATTTGCAATTATGAGGCGCCTTTTAAAATTGAATAAGCATAATTGTTCTTATCTGTTACGTTTCCGTTAAAAAAGCAATGCCCGATTATCTGGCTGTGCACAATACCAGTCCATACAAACACCTGGGTACTATTGAAGCAATTTTGAGCCAACAAATTGTCTTCGGTTTCAATGGCCCAACGAATAGAGCTCGTCACATTTTCTTTTACCTGAAAAATGGCTTCACAGGTGAAAACCATTTGTCACACGTCCAAGTGTGTCAGGTAAGAAGCGCAAAATTCCAGTTGGTGCTCAGGATCATTGGCGCGAATTCTCGCAGCCGTGTCTTTTTGAAGAGACCAAAGTTGCTTTTCTGTAATACCATGATCACCGAAAACTGTGACACGTTGATTTCCTGGGCAATTTGCCTTGTGTTTGTCGGAGGATTTCGATGTAGACATTGCAAAACGTTGCATCCGTCTTTGCTCGTGGATGTCCCTTGCAATTCCATAGATTGCAATATGTTAATCAGCGGTTTGGCAATTGCAATGTAGTTTCGATCTGGATTCAGTATTGAAAATTCTCATATTCGGAAATCTGTCGGCATTTTTCTTTAATGAATGATGCAATGTCAGAGTAACTGAAACTTCCCTGATCGACACCTTTTGAAAAGTGTTCGAGCCGGTGCAACCGTTTACACAGTCCAGCTTATTGAGACAACACAGTCTGCTCTCGTGATGGTAGGACCTCAAATTATTAATCAGGCAGAAGGGCTTAAACTGTTACTTTGGGCTCGACCCTCATCAAGTATGGGGAGATAAGGACGTCACAAAGTGATCCAAAGCGTACGCACGGATATATATACCATACAACGCAAATTCAAAGAGATCATAGGAAATTAAGGAATTATCAAGCCGAATGGATAGCGGCGCATATCTTCAATATTGACCGAGAGCCGGAGAATGTATAAGAGGTTTGAAGGATTGGAGCGCTGGATGATACCACCAATCCCATGGAGCGAGAGCACTTGATGATCAATGTTGTTCCTGTCGTTACTCGGTGGTTTTTCGCAAAGTTCTCAACTAACATATATATAGATATGTTTTTAAATGAATAAATGTTGTCATGCTAAAGTCCCATATACTTGATATTTGTTCCGCAGTCTGCACCATGTTGAGGTGAAGCGAAATCGTCCTGGACATAAATCGTGCAGTACTGTAATTTGGTCTCTTCTTTCAAAATTAGAAATGAGCAAAACTTCGTTTGAAATCGAGTGAACGAAAATTATATGGTTCATTCGCGCTACCTCAACCAGGGTCACTCGAGAGTTTCACAAATTAACACCAGATCGAAATCACAAGTACAATCAATGAAAACAATTTTTCAGCCGAGAAGAAACAACTGCAGCACACGGTTATAGGTTTCTATTAGTTACTCAATTTTCTCCAATCTTCGGCCTTCGTTGTGCTCGAGAAATGTACTCATGACCTAAGAGAAACCTCCGCCGTTGAGTGTTTGAACGTTCTATACGCCTGAGTTGTGTTATAGCATACATACATTTATTCGAAACCTCGTATCTCTTCAAACTTTGTCCGAACTTCAATGAGTATTGTGTGCATTTTGTTCAACCACATAATCGCTTCTAATATTGTCACCAAGTAATCCTAAATTATCTCGTGAAATAAAGGTTTCTGTTGTTCACATCATTCCAGAATTAACACGTGTGCATTCACATTGCAAATATCTTCATATCATACGCTACTTAAAATTTCGTAGAAAGTTTACGACCACTGAATTATGTCCTTTGCGAAAGCTAACATTACAAACTCGCAGTGCTTGTAGTTATCGCGACCGTGTTAATAGGTTTGAACCCATCACTTCTATTGCATCGCTCGAAATTAGAAAAGTAGACATTGGATTGGAAAAAAACACGAATTTGTGGCAGTAACGTCAGGCGTGAAGTTGCAAAATTTCTTCCAAAAAATATGCAAACGGTAGCATTTTGCGGACAAACACATCATTAGACACGTGTTACATGACCTGCTCCCAAGTGATTAACCCGTTCAGTATAACCGGTTCATTATTTCTTTATTCAAACACGATATAAATTGAGTCCAGCAACTTTGAAACTACTAGTTTGCTATAAAGCTTCAGATCAGGCAACTGAATGTGATATTGGGAGTGGAATGTAGCGTGTTAGTTTGGTCTCGCATGACACACCGATACAATCAACGCAGAAATCGGATGTGGTGTGCGAATAATGTGTGAATTGCAGATCCTCACTGCATATGTTATCCGTGGCTACGAGCAAATAATTCTGAATTACAGTCAATCTCCTGCTATGTCACACCCCTCGGGAATTCGAAAAAAGTGGATAAATTCCAGGTACTGCGACATAGCAGGGTAAACATTAGTGGATGCTAATAAGTAGTGTAAAAAGTCGGTCAACAGTTTTGTGACAAAATAACCCGGTTCGATGAAAATTAGGTAAATCCCGTTAGTTGTTCCCAATGTTTATGATCATAAACTGTTTACTTGGAACGAAATTAGGATCTGCCGTCCTGTGTATCTTTTATGTATCGAAGAAATTTAAATCTTTTACGACGCCCTCAGCCTAATTTCGGTAGATTGCGTTATACCGAAACTGCCTAATTTTCTTCAAGGTAATTTTTCTGACCCAATTATCCCATATTAATTCCAGATAGTCCTCCATTACTTAGGCTTTCGGAGGCTTATCAGGTAACTGAATAAATTGTAGACCTCTAGATCATCACAAATAATCGTTACGGTCATCATTTTAACTTGACTGGCATTATTGCGTTCACGGACAATAAAACAAGCGATGCATGATATGAAGGTAAACTAGTGAATATATATATATATATTTTTATGCATATATGTATATATATAAATAACTGAATGTCCTAGTTGAAAGAACTGTTATACAAATGTTTTCGACGTTCCGTGAATACAAACAATCAATAAATCTTAAATTGCAAAGCATTTAGTTGCTTTCAATTAGCCATAGCCATGTTTGAACGAACCACGTGAATGTTCGATATGTGTATGAGGCGACTCCTGGAATTCTGCATCCTTTTGAACCACAATGGCTATGAAACGTGAGTGTATAATTACTGATATGTTCAAACGCTTCCCCAATTTTCTTTGCACAGTTTATCTGATGAATGTGTGTAAGTAATTTGGAGCTCGCATTTATTATTTATCATTTATAAGAAGCAGTTCATTTTTCTTTCTAATAAATTGAACATATGTAATTTTTTGCGTTTCCCTGCCACTAGGTAAACCTAGCTAACATGAAGCTCTGATTTGTGCTTGATCGCTTTATTTGGCTAGTGGCATACTTATCTACTTCTTCAATTGTTCAGAGGTTCAGTACGTGCTTCGAAGCATCATCAAGTTACTCACAGAATATGGTTAGCATAACATTTTCTCTGATTTTGAATCCAGGTGAATAAATTTCCTTAGGGTCAATGGAAATAACATTCTACGCAGGCGATATCACTCCGATCGGTGAAAGTGCAGCGGCGATTCAGATGGCTCAGTCCGGTATACAGATTGTGCTTATTCCTGTGTGTCACACTATTGGTTAACATCTGTAAGTATTCAGCAAGTTAATTCAACTCCATGCCAAACAACGTTTTAGAGGTAACGTTACAGACAAACCATAATCTCAAATCACTAAATGTGAAGTGGTGATGACGAAACCTGAGGTTATGGCGGTCCCTTTGAAACGTCCACCATGTGTTTTGTACCACGCCTAGCTTAATAATCACGAAATTGTATCCGACTATGTCGAACATGCTTGGCGATTTCGGTAGCTGGATATCGGCTGCTTGCAAAGCAAAGATCGTCCGTTTACGACATCCTGGGAAGGAGAAAGGAGGTTGATTGCGTGTCCTGAGATGCTGGCAGCAGTTTTCTCAATAAAGGGATCGCAAACATCTTCCACGGGAATGAAATGTGCCCAAGCACACTCTTACGTTTGTGTGCGTGTTTGTGATTTGAACAAGTCACCCTCAATGGCCCTTGCATACATAAATCCGTTTTTCAATTGATTGCTCAATGATTTCAGTTACACTGGATAAATATGCCTGTGTGTAAGGTTGGGGGAAGCAAGAAGTCCGGAGATCATAAGAAATAAATAGAGACAAATAAAATAATATTCTTCAGTTTTGTTATCAACATCCGATAAGAAAGATGTTAGCAAATCAAAAATAAGATAGGCGTATAAATTCACAACATTTTAAGTCAATGACTCGTTATTGAAAAAAGTATTTTTGCGACAAATAGGGGACACTGACTTTGCACAGCTAAGGGTGCAAACGCTTGTGGAATGCATTAAATCACGTGCACAAAATCAGTCTTATGATCCTGATTTTTATGAATATCGCTGTTGATAGAAACACTGCACTATAGTCTGGTGTTGATTTACCTGTTGTACCAAACCCTGTGAGATGTGTTGCTGGAAACGATACATTACCGCTGTCGGCATAAATAACCTCCTCGAATTGTTCAAACACAACAATAAATATAGTGCATTGTATCAAGTCCGCCAGGACGTTTCGATTGGAAGCACTCATCCCAAATCTCTTTTGAACGCGTTCTCGGTATCGACTATTCATTATTGATGTTTCACTCTGAGTGTACACAGTACGTCAATTCAAGTCAAGTAAAGAGTGCCCTTTTTCATCCAACGGCGAATTCGATAATTGAACTGTGTAAACCTACCTAATGTTTATGGCATACCGATGTGATGTGTGAACGCATTGTTCTACTGCATGCAGCTCATAAGGCTCTGCTGCAAAGTAAGTAAAATATTACCAGTAAAACAATGAACATTAAATATTGCCCCGAAGTTTACCAGTCACAATTTGAAGAAACATAGTATAATCTGAATAATTATTCCTTTGTCATCTATAAAAAAACAGGTTTAATTTATATCAGAATGAATGAGTTCGGTTCATTGTGGTTGACGTTTAATCATCATACAAAAAACAACTGGTCTTCCTCAAATAGTCAAAACGTTTTCCGTTCTTCGCCTTATTTTGTAAAAGCTGGTAAACAGCAAATATATATATATATATATGTATATGTATACCGCATACCGTTGTTTGTATAATTTGGATTCTTCCTCAGAGAACAAACGAAAGTTGAACAGCGGTTAATAAAACAGACACATAAGCGTGTTTGAGGAATGGCTTCGATACTAGGCTGAGATATGTGTTGTGATGCACAGCGTAAAGCATATTTGAAGATTTACGAGCAGCATTATGACTTTCGATTCTTTTCTCAAGAAAACACTCTGCTACTCATTGATGATAAAGCGCAGAGAATTACTTACGTTATTTGAACTGATTATGAAATGCATCCTTTGGAATTTCTGATTGTCAACTATTGGGGTGGATTCACAGTCCATTGTTCAACTAATTGAGACGGCTGTTATTTATTATCATAACCTGCGCATATAATTTTACCAATAGAGAAATACGTACGTTCTGTGTCCATATAAAAACTTCTTGTTTCAAATCTCAAGTAATCAGACTATTGATATAACTAATATGTTATATTCATCTTAGTTTTGAATAACAGCAATTTGAAACCTCGTTTAAATTAGTTGGTCAAAATAGGGTTTCATTAGACGATATGAGAAGAATTTTTTGACTTGTTTTTCTTCAAATTTTGTTTACTTTTTGACATCCGCCGTTTCCAAAACGTGTAGAGCCGAAATCCTTGAAAAATGGTGAGTTGTTGTGCTACTGAAATTATTCTTTTACTTTGAAATATAGACAAATAAATGAATAAATACAAACACAGTAGTGCGAAGACCCAAATTATATGTTTGAATGTATGGCGTTATGACAGGCTAACCAACAACTTTCACCATGAGCAATCAATTCAATGGGAGTAAAGCAAATCCATGTTTCATAGATGATCTTTCAATAATTTTTTAATTTTGTTCGCATTTTCGCCAAACAATATTTAGCGTTAGTCTCCTACAACAAGTGTGAGTCTGACAAATAAACGGAAATTAAATGTACTTTGAAACCGCTTTGAAGTATGTTTACCCCTGCATAAATCTTACCTATGGCAATACCACTTTAATAATAATCTGATAACTTACGCAGATCAAAATGTACAAGCTTCTGTACCACCAGCAGAAGGGGATCATACTTCACCAGGAGAGCATATTTTATGTAAGTACAAAACCGTGCTTTCGGTAACTGGAAGGATAAATGATCCCGCATTGTTTAGTATCAGTTACATGCAACAAATCAGAACATAGTTCAGTATAATCAGTTTGACTTCCATCAATTATTGATCGGTGAGGTACTCTTGTGGCTACCTGTCTGCGACTTTGGACTTTAACATCCTAGGTGATTAATCAGTCACACCGATACCACGTGAGTGAGGCGCACAAAATGTGTATAACCACTGTAAGCCAGTGAGTATCAAGGTCCACATGTGAACACAATATTTCCTGCGTCGAGGCAAAACGACGAATAAGTGAATAAAGGGCAGATTGAAGAGGAAAGACCGGACGATAGTTGAAGTAACCTGTAAGTTACGTTGAGAACGTGAATCCCGTGAAGCGGATGGAGGTAGAAACTGTGGAAACCGAACCCAAAATCAAACAACCCGAATCTAGGAATGAAATCACGAATAAGTATTGGGATGAATGAATATTTTCGATAGCCAGTGGAATATGACTCAGGAAAGGTATAAAATTGGGAATTATTTGAAGAGTTATCACATGCTAGGACCAATCACCGTATTGTAATTGCCAATAACCGTTTCAAGCTTTCTAGCGACAGAACTGCAAACCGGTTTTTCTACATCTGATAAAATATAAATAGTAAAATGCTGAATATAATCCCAATAACTTCCAATAAATCGCTCTTTTGGACTATCACTCATAAAGACTCCGAACGAAAGTCACCAACTGCAAACTCATTGAACGCAACAAAGTAGATCTCCAAGTTTTGATGGCAGAATTTAACTTCACGAAAATTGATTATAAACTGGATGCTTGTCATATTTATGAGGATAATGCTTGGCATTTACCAACCGCATGATTGCAAAATTAGCGTACGTTTAAAATGATGTTTCCAAAACTGGCCGTTTCATTGAGTTTTTTGTCAGGTATTGTCCACAGTTTGCCGTATTTAGTTTGAGACCCCAACGAGGCGATTATGTATAAGTGGACATCTAAAATGGTAAAATCGTTTGCGTTTTACCGATTTTTCATTGATGTGTGAACCCATATTGCATTAAATGGTGGAAATAGTCAATCGGGCTGATATTTCACCATGTGATCTTTTTAAGCACTGGAGCTCAGTGAGTTTATATAGTTTATCAAGTTGTCAGTTTGGCTGTATGTTGGCGCGAGAAACTCAGTATTCAATCATGATGCATGTACCCACTTCTTGCCTAAAGGAGAATATTGTCTTCTTTTTTTTAATACCTATTTCAGATTTTTGCGAGTTTCCAGGTGAGAAAATGATAAGGAATAAACTGAAAACATTGACAACAGACACACAATCGCACTTGATTTTTTCGAGTTCATCTTTCGTTTGTAAACACCGGCATTTCTCATGTTTCTTCCTTCGTAGATTTCACACGCCAATATATAT
Organism: Echinostoma caproni; assembly: GCA_900618425.1. Taxonomy (NCBI): domain Eukaryota; kingdom Metazoa; phylum Platyhelminthes; class Trematoda; order Plagiorchiida; family Echinostomatidae; genus Echinostoma; species Echinostoma caproni. Next base: position 1,768 of record UZAN01000308.1, on the reverse strand, counting down.
TGTGGACGTTTTTGGGGGCCTCAGAACCATTCAATTTTTATACAATATTGTTTAGATAGCAAAGCGTGCCTTGAGGTTGCCACCATCTTTCACAAACATGATATTTCTACGTTTGATTGCAAAACGTTCAGCCTGTACTCTTCACAACCCGAGTGCTTTATTGAAACAAAACTAAAGATAATATGCATAATTTAAGATGTGAAATATGCTACACCTCATTTTATCCAGTAGATTGAGTGTACGCTGCATAGAGGTCAGGGATATAATAACCCTGTGCATTCAACGGAATAAACCACTTTTCTTCTCTTGCATGCGGAGTTTCCATCGGTGAATCAATATTCATATTTCCGGCTGCTGTATCCGGTAGTCTTCCATAGTATATACTTCAGAACGATGTTTTCAGTCTGATGGATAATAATATCTCAACACAAACCTGTTCGTTTTTTACTCTGTAGTTTGGTTTCTCTGACTCACTTCTCCAGCGCGTGATGATCTTTAGGTTTATTCGTTGTGATTGGTTCTGCATCTACACAAGAAAGTTTGGGCTGAACTTCCTATGATCAGTAGATTGTTCAATGGTTTTGGTTTGAAATTTGTGTTCCGTTTCTAACTGTGCAGACAACGACGGAACTCCACACAAAGATTAGATACACTGAAATAAACAACGCCTGTATCCAACTCTCACAGAGGGTTTTTCTACTAAAGTATTTGGGCATCTTGTCATCAGCTTGACTCTTTTCAAGGTCGAAGCAAGGGGCATTCTACTTTCCAATAAGCTTTGTGTTATTCTTCACACGTTTTACCTCTATAGTTGCGACCTACTATTACAGTCTTGTATTGACACACTCGCATTTGCGTAAGACTTCTCCCTGCATTGTTCTCTTTTTTCAGAAAAGTTTGCTTGCAATAAGTATCAGCATCACTAATGATTATTTGGTTACACTCGGTTCACACCTTGGATCAATAACTGATTGAAATAAGCATACTGATTTCATTCTCACCCAGGAAATTCTGGGCAATTGTTTAAGTATTTCGATTGATTTGCTTACTTCCTTATCCACCGTTTGGCCTCGAATTTTCCTTCTCCATAATTTTACGTTTGCATCGCTTGCACGCAGTAGGATCCCCGGCCTCTAGAATGCAAAGTTCATTGCCAACCGTGATAAGCTACTTACTTCTGTTGTGAGATGCTACTCACTTGTGAGTAGTCTGTAACTTTCGAGGATTAAAAATGGAGTGCTCCTCAAGGGTCGGCGATGGCCGGCCTGATCGTGGGCTTTGACACCCCGGCCAGGAGGCACTCCGTCGCTTTAAGATGGCGCAGCTCGGAGTCGGTGCGGTTCCACTTTCGCATGTCATGTCCCTGCGTGTCCTATTGGATCGCGCACTACCGACACTGGATGAGAATGCTCACTTGGAACTACTCCTTGACCGTTTCACAGAGAGCCTCTAGGAGGACATACGCGAGAAAGCGAAACTCATCAATGTGGGACGTACCATGGACGTATTAACGCTAGCCGCAGTTGTGAGGCAGTTTATCGATAAGGAAGTTGCGGCGGTGCGAACGCAGGAAGTCCATAAGGGTGACACATCGGAAGTTTTAATATGGACACAGAACGTACGTATTTCTCTATTGGTAAAATTATATGCGCAGGTTATGATAATAAATAACAGCCGTCTCAATTAGTTGAACAATGGACTGTGAATCCACCCCAATAGTTGACAATCAGAAATTCCAAAGGATGCATTTCATAATCAGTTCAAATAA
>UZAN01000307.1:0-10961 GCA_900618425.1 Echinostoma caproni | reverse complement strand
GTTTTACCCATTCTACTTTATTGCTCTCCTGTAGTGTTTCCCGGTCTTTTAAAGCACGACTTCAAAACAATTCGCCGTGGTTTGGTGATAATCAGTCGTGTATCACTAATCCCAATTGACTTATTAATCACAGATCTTATTGATAGTCACATCAACTCTTGTTTTGAATTTGCTTACAGAATTCTAGACGGCCCTCTTCATCCACTACACCCTGATCTATCGTCTTGTCGTTCCCATCCATCCATCCACACGCTCCTCATTTCGACAGCTACCCTCTCGCATTAACATTTATAAAAATTCCCCTGTATCCTACCTGGCCCGACTGCTCACCAAAAAACAGGTCTCAAATGAACTACGTCAAATGCTTCGTACATGATACGTATATCACCGACCTTGTTTACCTTTTGTTTTGATTATTTTTATTTCATTCTGCGCGACGAACAATGTACATTTTTAACGGAAATGTAAGCATATATGCTTACAAAAGTTACAAATACAAATACAAACTAATCACACAGTAGATAGTTTTCAGTGGGCCAAACGAAAAAAGCTGCAAGCTACGGGAGACTTGCGTTTGTTTTCACGTAAACAGGAACAATATTTTTTATATTATCAATTATAGACCGTAAATGGTTCTGGTAATCCTAGCCTACAGAATGACGCCAATCACGGGGCGATACGTTACAGTTTCTGGACAACTGTGATGAGTCAAGCTTCGCAGATGACGCCAGCAATACGCCTACGCGTTAGAGCTTCTGGTAAACGAACCACGGGTCGATTGTGCCAACCAATCAGAATACTGTGCGGTCCAGACAGAAGCTGTACGACGTCAATAATACGAGCACGTGATTGTTAGATACCTGGATAACCAATAAATGTCTTTTGTACATGATGTTTAAACCCCTTGTTTCCTTTCAATAAACGAATCACTATTCCTGTGGTCTTTTCCTTGCCTATCAGTTACGTGGGATACAGTCTTGAAGTACCAGTGTAATTCAGTGCTTCCGTGGCGTCCGTGATTCCTAATAAATGCTTCGTAATCCGTGATCTGCACGTACTTTAACCATTACAATTGTACACGTTGACCAGTGCCACAACATGACTTTGTCAACCAGAAGGTTTTCAATCTTACTAAAATCATCCACATTATGCACATAGGTCACCGAATAGCGACCTGTTTAGTCCTGAGTTCGAACCGCACCACCGCCGTTTATCTCTTACATTTCTATATTTTCTCGGGTAGCATTTGTATAGCCTCAGTTCTTGTGGTGATTCGGACCTACGAGATACCATGGAGCAACACATTACAGTATTAGGACACCTGTGATCAATCAAACTTCACGGGTGAAGTCACCAATGCGCTTACGTGTCACTGCTACTGGATTACATAACATAGTTCAATTGTACCAGCCAATCAGAGACCGTGCGGCCCAGACAGAAGCAAAACGATGCAAGAAATACTGGAATGCGATTGGTAGAAGCCCAGATGATCAACAAGTTTGTTTTGTACATATTATTTAATCTGCCCTATTTCTTTCAATTCACGGACTGCTATTCGTGTGACCTTTTCCTCGCGTCTCAGTTACGTAGGATATTGTACGCTTGTGCCAGTAGGGTCCAATGCTTACGTCATGCCTGTGACTGCTAATCAGTGATTCGCACTCCGTGATTTGCATTCCGTGATTCGTGTTTCGTGTTCAGTGCGTGCTACTACTACTACTACTACTACTACTACTACTACTACTAGTAGTAGTAGTAGTAGTAGTAGCAGTAGTAGTAGTAGTATTAGTAGCACTAGTAGTAGTAGCAGTAGTAGTAGTATTTCAAACATTACAGTTCTTTTCTTGGAAGTCAACTGTACATAAGTATACTGAATAAAGAGAAAAGGAGGTAAAAACACGTTGTTTCAGTATCGAAGTGATCTAGCTAACTATTACTGAAGACAACACCCGGAACAAATATGAATTGGCAATTCAGTGCAATCCTTGTGTGCGCTGGGTGGTGCAGCGATAACATACAGTTCTTCCATTCGATGGGTCCGGATTTCAGAACCCCGAACGGGCAGGTGATTATGCATTATTGATGAGCTATAATCAGAGTGAAACTCGTATCTAGTGCTCGCTGCAAACACTGGGTTGAGTGGATGAACTAAGGACTATGCGTGAAGATGCAGCCTCAAAGATGATTTGTTAAAATCAATACCAAGTATAATTTGAAATAGTTCAATTCAATTTTTCGAGGTGAATTTCAAGATCCTTATCAAAAAGAGCAAGATGGCTGATAGATTTACAAAATATTTATCGAGAAAATGTTCAAATTATCCAAATTAAACATATTACGATTTCTTAAACTACGAGGTTATAGCAGTCTACTTCCTCTGAAGTCATTGATGGATCATAAAACGGTATGCGATCTGAGTAATATATAACGTTGAAAACCGAGCCAGTACTTTCGAACTGCAATGCAAGCTTCATATGTTTGTTCATGGTTCGAATAAAACAGTATGACCGTCCTTAATACTTACTGAGCGTCTGAGACAGAAATGATTACACCAAACCGAATATGGGCAACTGATGGATTTACAGTCCCTGATTAACAACCTGGCTGTGTTATTAACTCCGGAAATTTTTAACTCTAACAGTGATCCCCGTATGTCTGTGCTCCTACTCCGTCCCCGGGTCTGAGAAAGTAATTTGTCAACCAGACGCACTAATTCCCTGCATATCTCTTCTCTTAAATCACTTCATTTATGGTGTTCTATCCTTTGTGATCTACTAAAAAACAAAATAATTATGAAAGCAACTCCGTGTGGAGCATTTTATTCGTTGTACATGCAAATCTCTGTTTAAAAAAATAAGTTACTCCCAGATGACATAATTGACATAGACTACCGTTTGAGAGTTCGAACTGGCGGAGGAGACGGGGGAATTAGCTAATCGTTCAGCCATCATCTCAGGGGAAATTTCGAAATGTTACTCCAAAATTTTGAACTTTAAAACCGAATCGCTTTTATCTTTATTACCTACTGATTGACATTGACTAATTCTTTCTGTATTTGTGCTGAACTACTGAGATTATATCACAAATAAGTGGGAACTACAGTATACACAATATTTTAAAAGCTTATCTTATTGTCCTGTTCATCTGTGGTGATACGCTTTCGCGTCCGTTTTCACTGAATTTGTTCCACACAACTTGTTTATCTTGTTCAAGCAAATCGAGACAACCGTGCACTTGGAAATAGTTCATTGAATACACGAACACTCACCATGGCTGTGAACGACAATCGAAAAAGTCCAGTTTCATTTCATCCAGTTGTATACCCCACATCGCACCTATTTGGAAAATTTAGAAGAGTGCATTGTGATGCGTGAGGTTCGTGTATCCATGGAGTTTAGAGTTGCAGTGGAGGGCGGATTCTTTAAAATGAGGATTGAATTCTGTGAACGGTGGCGTGGAGGGGTCACATGAAATCCGTGTGTAGTTGTGAAGGCAAAGTGGCACAAACATTTTTTGTGTCTTCCCAATTTACAATCGATCCACGGAAGTTCCAAAGGAATATAAAGTATGCAATTTTTAGCGTTAACACTTCAAGAAACCTCTTTGCAGGAATAAAACCTGTCTGAAATGTTTATTTGTTCCATCGTGAACGTTGCTGATGGTGGGGTTTTATTAGTTTGCTCTGTTTTACACCGGACTGAGATCGTTCTATTACTGTTGACCAGAGGTCTATTGAGATTGCTGATTGGTTAGAGTGAAGAAACAAACATATCTCTTTGGTGTGACCGTTTTGATTTCTATCGAATCTCGAATTCCGTGAAACTAACACTAACTAATACGAATGATTCTTTTGGTTGTTCAACTTCTCATTCCAAGTCAATAACATAGTTGTCATTGGCCCTCGATTTCGCAAAATTTGTGGCCAATATCAATTCAGTCCACATAGTATGTCTTCTTGTGCGAATGAAATAGACAAACACAAAAGCATATTTCTCATATCTGTGTTATTGATTGCGATAGCTAATGAAGAGGCTCGTTTATCACCGGTTCAGTGTTTAACACTGGTGATGCATTTTCACTCACATCCTCCAATGAACACACAAAAAGTAACCCATCCATATCTCCGGTTTACATCCTCATAGGCCAAGCAACAGGTAACCAACCTATGGTCTTCGGAAACATCTCATTCGAACAGTGTGTCAATCTGTATGTAGCACGTACACGACAGCATTCGATCATAGTCATGTACAACATTCACACAGTGTACAACTGTGTATCTGAGCTTCCCTCACTTTGACACACTCACACACATACAAAAGCAAACTTACCGGGATAATATTTGAAAAATCCCGTCGCACTGCCAAAATATTGCCATTTTAAAGTCCGATCAGAGGCGGCATTCTCACGAAAAACTTTGTCCAATCCTGCCGTCCAGTTCCCCACAGTACACAATTCCGGTGCTTAGGTCAGCGTGCGTTTTTGGTGTGGTTAATGGGCAAATAACACAGAGAAAATGAGCACAATCAGGGTTGTAATTGGCAATTCATGTATATATATATATGCCTGTGGTTGGCTAGAAACCACTAAAGTTGTTAAATTGTAGAGGAAATATTTTGAGCACTGTGTGACATCTGTCTACGGAATTGTCAAAAGTTTGTATCAACCGAGCCTGTGACACGTTCAATGAGGAATCGCAATATTACAAATCGCACACGTTGCCATCAGGCTATCCTAGCTTAAACAGTAGATTTTTATGTAACTATTTCATGGTATGTAACACTTCTTAATAGTGCAATCATCTTCAGCTCAATTCCGTTATCTATAGCACTCTCAGGAAGTACACACTGCCCGCAAATTCGTAGCCGGGTGGTTGAAAAGCATCTATGCACCCATAAATGTTAGCGATCACATTCCAATGGTAGATCAAATTGGGAGTTTTATCACTTAGGTTGGTTCGCATCCAGCCCAGGTAGTCTCCTGGTAACATGTGGGATAACCATCGGAGAACACCGAGGTCACGGCCATGCACTACAGACAACTTGTCACCAGTAATTCCCCACAGCGGTGGATTTGGTTCGTTCACTTACACAGATCGTACACATTGGTGGGCACATGCGCGACAGAGTAGTTGAGCGATACGTATTTGTTCTCGAATAACGGATTCTCCCGTAGTGGAACATACAGCTTCTCGCTGCAGTTTTGCGTTTCATTCGAAGCGAGAACCACCGGGAATAGAGTGATCGCTTTGGCCCGATAGTAACACTGCCAGGAAAGAAGGAGAACGTCAGGAGTAGCAGAAAGAGATTTGTCAATAATCCGCGAAGGAAAACGATATAGCAAGGTCAAAGCAACCAAAACAGTACCATACACAGTGTATGTATGTATTATACCCCGAAGTAAAATACACCAATTGCCGATAATTTTATGAGGAAAATATGCGTATTATGTGGAAATTTCAAACGCCGATCGAGGAATCGTGGAGCATTAGTTAACTGATACCAAAGATTTTCGAATGATCGTAGTTTCGATTTTTTCATATAACTTATCAGTTATGCAACGCCATGAAAACCTCGACCAGTTCAAGTATAGTGATCGATTTTGAGAATTCTCTTTTCTATATCCAAAATTCATAATAATAATAATAATAATAATAATAAGACTAATAATGATTTTTATTATTGTGTTTTAGTAATATGAAGCTTGTTTGTCCAAGCTCACGAAGTGACCATCGTCTGCATGCTATCACACGACTCGGCGTGATAAGGAATGAAGATTATAATATAATCGGTTTCACACCTAAACGATGAGGTTTCCTATTCCTCAAACGTTCCTAAAAGTACGTACATACTTCACTGGAATAACTTTTAACGTCGTCTTACAATTTCAACGTACGCAGTTTCACATTATATTTTTAGAGTTTCATAAAATCTCACTGAAAGCGGTGATGTTTCGTTTAAAGTAAGTACCGGACATTTAAAAGCGTGGTACTGAACACAGAATCCAAACATACTACTGGAAAGTTTCACGAAAAAGAGTTTTAGCAATGTGTTTTGTGGAGTATAGATAGATATTCATTCCGATTGTAATGGGCTTCAACGCATTTAAATCATCCCGGAATGAGACTTCTATCGGATAGATCACATTAATGATCACACTACTTGTTTTTGTGTCAGTAGCTACATTCTATTCGTGGATTTGAGTGCGACGTTACTACAAGCGAAGACAGAAAGCGTACAAGTTAGTGGTCAAAAGCCTACAAATATAATCCCTATCTTGACTCCTCATGGGCAGACTGGAAGATAAACTACTTAAGTGATAAATGAGCGAATAATTTGCACGTTGGAATCCGAAAATTTGACCATTGTTCGGAATCCTTTTCGCATTAGCCCTGTCTCGATTTTGTATTGGTTGACTATGGTCATACATTCTAAGTGATCGTGTAGCTTTATTTTTCCATGGCTTATACCTGTCGGTCAAACTGGAAACTGTCACATACAATTAGTTAACCGGCTTGATCTTCTGATGAGGATTAAGTCCCCCTAAATTCATAGAGAAGTGATATGACGTATCTGACCAAATGCTTGCACAATTGTCAAAAACCTTTCGCGTGAATAATCCTGTATATATTCCGGTCAATGGTGCTGTCGCGTGTTCATCGACCAATCATTATAAGCAGATAATTCATTCGTCACGCTTTCCGTGATTTTAAAACAAAAAAATAATAAATTTGGAAGGCAAAATGGATTGAGGGTTGTTTTCTGGTTACAGATTCGGAGATGAGTGAGAGGATATTGGTTCTTAAAATGATATGAATTTCGTGCAAATTACCGTTGGAGTTACGTTATAGGAAGATTATTTTAGCACGACGAAGTTGTATGGCGGAAGGTGATGGAGGGGGCAAGTGAGTTGATCACATCAGAATACATATGATGGAAATAGAACGTAAACCTGTTGTAAATTTCATAAACGGCTTAGAAACTTACTCCGATTGGAGGTTGGTCACCTCGTGCTTTATAAGCTTTTTCAGCAGCCAGTTTGATTTTCTGCGCCAGAAAAAATGAATCAAATGAATTTGTTGGAACTGTGAAAAATTACGTTTGAAACAGTACACACAACCGTATGTCAATATCATATCCAAACAGGTGACGTGCCTGAAAATTACATTGATAATCTGGGATTATTTTGCCAGAAGTAGCAGTTTTACGTGTAGTGCAATTCCTGGCATACTTGTAAGCATAAATTTACATTTCAACAGATTACATACACTCGGACTAATCATGCAGAAATCCGACAGAAGTTATCAATTGTCAAAATGAACATGTAACTTCCAAACTAACTGTTTTGTAATAACCTACTTGTGATGTGCGGCTGATTGTCTTTCAGTGTAGTATTAAAAGCGGATAGAATGATTCATACTGTGCCCTGACCAACTAATATATCAATTCCATCATGATACGGTATTACTGGTTTTGTCAGCGGACAGTGGCTAGAAATTAGGATGTTGGTTTATCTCACTATCTAACTGACCAGTATAATGGAAGTTCTAATAGCATAAAATCGCAATATAAAGTTGCGCGATTACTTTCCAGTCTCACTTGCATAACTGCCTTGCCCCACCCCGCCCCGTGTATCAAAGCAAACTCTGCGGGGAAGGAAAAATATCATAAGTCAGTAAAAATAACCAGCATAAACCGGGATAGCTGTTTCACGAAAGTTCTCCCCTAAGAACTTATGAGAAAAGATATAATTCCCATCACTTGCTTATTCTATCATCTTCAGAGATACATTGAAACAGCTGTGCAGATTATCCGCCACTTAGAGAGAGTATAATGCGGTAAATTTTCTGATTATGTGACTTACATCAACCAGTGCCTCTTTTTGTCGCACAATGGCCTCAATTTTCTCCACAGCTTTGTCGAGTTGGGCAAACGCAAATTCTTCATTTACCTCCTGGCGTCCGAAACTGGAGCCATGATAGATCTGAACCGGGCAAAGAAGGAAGGCTTTTGGAAGTCTACGGTTACTTTTGTGAGGTATACATTTTTGTTTGAAAATTATTTTTAATATATTTCCTTTTTCAATTGATTGGTCACATCATACTTTGTGATTGGGACTAAATGAAAAGTAGAACACATGTTCTGGATGAATGCTGCGTTGATCTGGATGGCCCGGAAGGGCTCATAAACTCAAATCCGGTTAATCAACCTCAGGGGACAGAAGATCAATCATTTGACCGTACCAATTCGACAGTTCACATCAATTGAGTATTGAATCCTGGTTAGTTTAGAGATTTTTGAAGCTATTAGGCAGAGTGCGGTTTTGTGTTCAACCAGAATTAAAACAAAGAAGCAATCTTTTTAGTCCAATAATGCAAAAAACGAAAAGTGAAGTGAACTGAATAAAGGGTTTCACAAGAGACATCAAAATTACTTTGTACAAACAGACAGACAGACAGACAGACAGACAGACAGATAAACATTCTCATCTCTCTATGAACACGTGACTGGAGCTTATTCTACGATATATTTTATCAAACGATGTGATCCCGTTTTTCCATCTGTGTTTGTTTTCCCCCACCGGTTTAACTGCAAACATGAGTAGCGGTGCTCAAGTGACATTAATCATCAGAACATCTGATCCCACAGCCCGTTATCGAGTCCCTCATTTTTGCATTTTATGGCACCTCTACATTGCCCACTATCTCATTATACCCTCGGACCGTTCATTCACGAGGAAAGCACAGTGGAAGAAAAGTAACATTGCTACTGTTATGATTGTAATTAGTACATTGAGGTCCTAATTTCACCTCTTGGTCACCGATATAAATCATGACTGGTCGGGAGGCTCCCCTGAACGGCTGCTTATATTATTCCTAATCGTCGTTTAAAATGAAATGTAGATAAATCGGCCAATCGTTTCAACACATTTGGTTGTAAACGAGACAGTTAAGAGAATATTTTCAGTCAGGCGAACCTTTTGTTGAACACAAAATGGTCCTCCAAAAGCCTCAGTATGGTCGGCCACAGATGTCTCGAGTTGCAACTATTCACTCTTCCCTTGCTTCCATAAGACCAAGCGTCTCAAATAGCAACTGTTGTGGAACCCCTACGCACTGCTTGCCCATTTTGGAGGTGTTTTCTCATCAAAGTGAAGCTAAAATCCGGGGGCCATAATCGGATTGATGAACCACTGGTAGTTCACCTAGGGGAGTTGATTGAAAACCCTGATTCCAAACCAACCAAAAGGAGGTGTAGAAACAACACACCTTCCTGGTTGTGGCAATGATTACCGGCTCAATTGGGGATCGAAGTGTCTTGGGCACTGCAGACGTTTGACCTATGAGTGTATGATCCGACTAACTTGATACCGGCTCCCGAATGGATTTTGGTTTTCACATCCCACCTCACTACCTTGGGGATCAGGCTTTGGCTAGTCGAAGGCTCTACTTATGAATTCCGCAAGGAAATTCACCTACCTTGACTTGGACAACCTGACAATATTGCTGCCGCATACGGATCATGGGTTGTTTTTTCTTTTCATAAAGATGATTGTACCGTAGTTTTTTATTTTTGCGCACACACTCTGGTCTCATAAGTATGTGAAAATAGAAAATAGATAAAAACAACCGAGTAATGCAGAGTTTTTATGAAAAGCAAACTCTGGCTCAATATTAGAGAAACCAATAAAGTGAACTCGCGATTAGCCAGCATTCTTTTCCCATAGCCGTCTGCAATTGGACAGAACGAACTTACTGGACGAAGTATATCATCACCGGGAATAGATTGTAGTTCGCCGAGCTCTTTCTCCAACAAATTGGCCCATGTTCGAACACTGATGAGGGGAATGGCAGTACGAGAGAAAACGTAAGTTAGATAGGAAAAATTGAGAGACTCGTTTATCCCCACAAACTAAACCGGTTGGTGATCTGAATATAAGAACCGCATTCGAACAGGGTTCAATGCTGTCAGGAAAGTCATTGAAACAGCTCAATTTTCAAGTTCATCCGTAACGGAAAACCTAAGCGATGCAAATGAGCACTGTGCTTGTTTTGTGCAATCCTTGCTATCCTATCACATCAAGAGGAAGGGGGGAGGGGCGCAAGAGGTTCGCTTAACCGGTTAGCGTTCATCCCATATTTTAAAAGTAATGTGGCTACTGAATAAGATCTTGACAGGTAAATGTTATTTAAAAAGTCACAACTTTGGACTCCCTGTTTACTGTGCCCAGATCAATAGAAGATGATAATACCGAACAGAGTGACCGACATCTTTGAGCTTCTAGTCCTGTTTTGGCGTGCGATTACATTAGAATCAAAAATGAGGAAGGGCCCCAATAACTCTAGCTTTTCTCATTCTATATTTTCACTAATTTCCGTTTCACCAGTGAGGTTTTGCTCACTCATGTTTTCGTTTATACCACTATCTCCTATGTGAGGATAACGCAGTCAGCTGGTTGCCTGTTTCGGACAACAGTTGTTCATGTGTTGTGATCTTTAAGCTGATCTGTGCACCGAGAAAACCAGTTGTTGCGCCATTCGCGCACACTCTAAAAACGGACTAAAAACTTACATCATTTTTATCCAATTGAGTTGTATTAGTCCAAGTCCTTAGCTGAGCAAAACATTGCTTTATTCTGTTGTAGATTTTACTACTTGTTTAGCTTATCGCTTAATTTTGCAACCGAATTAATGGACACTATTTATCTCATTCCGTATACATATATCACTTTGGTGTAGCCCTAATGAAACGCAGACTCCGAAAACGTTGTCATTTGTTCATACGCAGTTAGATATTTCTAACAATCAAAATGAGGTTTGTGTTCTCCTTTCAATTCCGTTATGCAATAATCTGTTTGCTCAAACATTGATGTTTTTCAAAATTTATTCCGGTTTGTTTCATAGAATGAGTTGGACAACATAGTGTCAAGTTCAAATCCCAAACCGTTCTATCCCCCCCCCCCCG
>UZAN01000306.1:0-10966 GCA_900618425.1 Echinostoma caproni | reverse complement strand
CAGGGCGTTGTCCAACATGAATCCACACAAATCCTCCGGTCCTGATGTTGTTCACCCTTCCATCATCAGACACCTAAGCTTCTCACTAACCCCCGAGCTAGCCTCCATATTCAATACGTCTTCCTCCCTGGGTGTCATACCTTCAGACTGGAAGAAGGCAACTATAATTCCCGTTTTCAAAAACGGAGATAAGTCTAGTATTTCAAACTACAGACCTATCAGCCTAACCAGTATGGTAAATAAAACGCTTGAGCGCATCCTGCGTGACAACATATGCGCCTTTCTTCTCAGCAAAGCTTCTTCAGCGACGCGCAGCATTGGTTCTTAAAGGGCAAATCCTGCTTCTCGAACCTGCTCACCTTCCTGGACGTTATCGCGGACACGCTGGATAGAGGCATCCAGGTCAAAGTTTGCTACTTGGATTTCCAAAAAGCCTTCGACTCCGTGTACCACCGACTAAGGAGCTTCAAACTCAGAAAAGCGGAAATCTCCAAGACCATATGTGACTGGATAGAAAGCTTCCTCGCCGGTCGTTCATTTTCAGTAAAAGTCAGAGAGGCTCATCCAGACGTTGGCTCCCCTATCAGTGGAGTACCCGAAGGATGCATACTTACTCGTCCTTATCTTCGTGAACGATATCACCGAAGGCCTTGAAACTCCCTGTTTTCTTTACGCTAACGACGTTAAGTTAATAGGCAAAGGTAGCCATTTAAACACCGTCGAAGCTGACATCCACAAAATATGTGAATAATCAGCCATATGGGATCTACCGCTCAAGGCACTGAAGAGCCACGTGCTTTCAGGCGTCGCAGGCCATTCGATCTTCGTCACCAACTCTCTTGGGATTCTGGAACCCCTACTGTCGGAAAGCAGTACGACAGACCTAGGGGTCAGAGTGACATGCAAGTTCACTCCATCTGCAGCATGCGACGCAGAAGCTTTAAAGGCCCGTAGAGCACTCTACTGTCTTAAAACCGCCATAACGAACAGAAGTGCTGAAGTTTTCATCCCGCTATATGCAGCATTCGTCTGTTCTCACCTCGAATACTGTGTTCGAGCGTGGGTCCCATTCCTCCGTAAGGATATCCAGAGGCTGGAAGAAGTTCAAAGGCTCACTAACAGAATGGTATGAGGAACGAAACAGCTGAGCTACAGAGAAAGGCTCCTAGCACTAAACCTCTTCTCCCTCGAAAGGCGCAGACTACGAGGAGACCTGATTGAGATACTCAAAATATCTAGAAATCTCAACAGTTCTCCAATGAGTCACATGTTCCGCCTGAGGGAAGATAGAGGTCTCCGTGGGCATCCATACACTCTGGAGCGGACAAAAAGCCGACTGCAAATCAGATACCACTTCCTCTCGAATAGAATATGCCCAGCCTGGAATCGGCTTCCAGCAACAGTAGCGGCATGTCGATCGGTGCAGACCTTTAAGTGCGAGTTATAAATAGCCTGAAGTTTCCTTTTTCCGGACTTATGGTAATAGTAACTCACATTGACCCCCAAAAACCAGCGACTGCGCCATCTCCTTTTCTTTTTCCTAATTCCAGATAACTCCGGATTGATCAAAGCGGTAACCATACCAACTCGCAGACGAATCAGTCCCAGGACAGAACACGCCACTACCAGGACACCTCACAGGCGAAGGCATCCTCACGTCCTGCAATTTGAAATTTGAAATTTGATTGATGGAGTCGAAACGGTTGACACCGACGATGGAAAATCAGAAGCACTGGCCAAACAGTACCGCTCAGCGTACACGAACGATGCTTTCTCGCCACCAATAACATCCAGAAGCACGTCAATGTTTACCGTCGAAGAGTTTTCAGAAGCGAAGGTAACGAAGAGCTACAAACGACTAAGGCGTGTCAGTCCTCAGGCCTGGATGACGTTCATCCTCTCATGCTGGAGGAATTGGCTTTCCAGCTCTCTCCAGCAATTACGTGGGTTTTCAACCTGTCAGTAAGCTCAAGAGGACTGCCGCAAGAGTGGAAGAAGGCGGTTGTTGTCTCCGTTTACAGAGGGTGGGACGAAAGCTGCAACAGACAACTGCTGCCCCATGACCAACACATTGTCTGTCGGCAAGGCGCTGGAACGACTAGTGGTTTCATAACTTACCGAGTAACTCGAACGACACCAGTAGATGTTAAAGGAGTAACACGGATTTCACTAGAGCCGGTCCTGCATGACTATTTTCCTACTTGTGCGGTAACGTTGATCTAGAGGCAAGAAAGAGAGATATGACAAGGATTTCATCCTCGTTGATTTCAGCAAAACGCTTAACAAAGTGCCTTAGAGCAGGTTACTTGCTAAACTCAGGGCTCTGGGTTTCAACGGGGTCCGCACTTCACTAGCAGGAGGATTTCCTAAAATGCAGTTCCTTCTCAGTGAAAGTTGCACAGGCGCAATCTGCATGGTACTCAGTCACTAGCAGTGTCTCACAATGCTCCGTTCTTGGCCCACTGCTGTTCCGGATCTTCGCGAACGACTAACCATCAACCTTGAGTAACTCGAGCTTAATCTATGCTGACCGCGTCGCTTCTACCTAGAGTATATTGGGTGCTATCCGCTGTTCGCTTGATCCATTACCCCCGAGGGCTTTTAGATTGCTGTTTGCTTCCCATTTACGCCCCGGCGATCCTTCCTTTTACGGCTTCTGAGGTTGTCAAATTGGGTAGAGTTCAGAAGGCTGCTATACGCCTCGTCAAAGGACTGCTTGAACCCAGCTACGAGGGCAGACTGATTGCAAAAGGGTTGTTTCTCTTATCATACAGGTGACTGAGAGGCGATGTAATCCACACCAGATGCATCACTCGGGGCGACTTAAACCCATAATCGCGGTCAAAATTTCCCCTGAGGAACAACAACCGCATCGAGAGACGCTGCACATGGTGCAGTCAAAATGCCTGCCACTGGTCCGTCATCTGTCGAGGAGGATGACAAATTTCTGGGATGCGATTCCGAAGGACGTAGTGGAAAAGCCAAATGAGAGCATATTGAAACTGAAACTCGACAGAGTCACGTGGGAGGATCGGGATGGTGTCAACACCTAATCAGCTCAGTAGAGTACAATGTGATCGCGCTAATATGGGAGTTCCCCTACCTTACCCACTTGAAGACTTGAAGAACTGAGCACTAGGCGTTGGTTGCTTTGACGTGGGACTGACTACACCCTGGACACCCAAACGTGAAACACCTAGTTGGTGAGGCACGACGTGTGATCCTAAACCTGGTACGGAATGCGGGCATATCTAGTCAAGACGATGGAGATAACCGCGCCCAACAACCATTGCCGGAGCCAAACAGTCCATTGCGGGTATAGACCTTAAGCCTTCAACAGGCCCAGACTAAGTAAATCTGAAATATAAAGGTGATACTCAGCATTCTGGGGTGAAAACCCAGCCGATAAAGGGACTGATCGGAAAACAGCAATCCAGGATGGAACGCCACCGGTGGGTGATAGGATGGGGGAAATGTCACAATACAAAGTTTTTGGAATCTATATGTACTTACGTAGAGTGGTAAACACCGTAAAGAGTCATATTCCATTACTCAACAATACAATACAATATGTTTAGACGAAAAACAGTGTTGACTATATTTAGATAAGTGTTCACCGCGAAGTTATGTATTCCAATAGTCTGGCTTTAGAACTCAATTAGTGTGTCAATGGTGATTAAGTAAGAGGGAGGACACTCCTGCCAGATCAGCATGGACACGAAGGTGAGCGGGAGAACATGCAAATAAAGGATTATGTGATGCATCAGTTTTACGATTTATGGTTGATACATGTTGCCTAAGTTTCCATCAACAAAGTTGGAATTCCACTGATTTAGCTGTGGAGCTCGACCAGTGTATTAATTGGAGATTGAGTGAGAAGGTGAACGCTGTAGCTTGGTCAGTAAGTGCCACGGAGGCGCTGACCAATGATGGCACAGTCATCTTGGAGGGAGGGGTGCAATTAAGTTTAGTCTGTAATCCGGCCCGTCTACGATTTTGGTCCAAAGACATTTGTGGCTCTCACCAAGCAAATAATTAGCGGGTAACACAAAATTCACAGTTTTTATTTGTTTCATTTCATGATGCGAATAGTTATAGGTCATAGACATGATTATCACCGGGATATGGATGGGACAAACACGATAACTTTCAATGTGATGAAAAAGCACGAGAATGTAATGAAGCTAAGCAAAGGGCGCCACTAGAAGCCTGACTCCTCAAGTAACCGATTAGCTGTGCGAGAATAGTTTACCCAGTATCATCCTGGTGGACTGCGTAGAGCAACCACTCAAGATCGTTGTCTTCCGTCGTACTCAAGCATCTTATGCTTGGATAATTTAATGAGTCATAAGGCCTATCTGGCAGGGAATTAAAATGATTGCAAATGTCCCATTACTTCCTTTTTTATTTATTAAATAAATACCTTTGGATTCAATATTCAAGAAGGTGATTCTCGACCATACAAAGGCTGCCAAGGTAGGCGGGTGGAGGTTGAGCGGTTCGAATCCGGGAATAACAGACCACAATCTAGTGACCTAAGCACATGGTCCCCACCGCCCAGACGGCAGATCAGGTCAGTTCAGTTCTCACAGGACGATTTGTGGCTCTAGCCAATCAAGCGTCCAGAGTCCTGTGTTGTTACGGAGTTTCTTCGGCTTTCAACCCGTCGATATGCAATTTTTCCGAAAGACAGGGCCCCATGAAGCGTGGAAAATGAATCACGATTTGAGTGAGCTTGGTGACTTAATGTATTAGTCTGACGAGTCGGAATCAAGCTTCGACATGAGTTAACTAAAATCTTGGTTCTTTGGGAATGAAATGGGAACTTCTGGTGAGTAAACTACTCAAGTATGGGCCATCATTCTTGTTATTTTTGACTGCTGCGGTGACTTGATCGTCGTTGCTTGAGGTTTGCAATAAATAGGAGGGTGACGGTTAATTGACTAAACCCACTGTATATTTGTGAGACAAATAAAAGATTGAGAATAATTATAATGATATATCAATGATAGAATTGAAAATAGATAAAGCAAATTATTTGAAATAAAGAAGACAAGTAAGCGATAACTGATAAAGACGTTTTAAATCAAATTGGGCTCCTCTGGTTAACGTCTAGAATAATGATGCACGCAAATACGTAATTAAATCAACGGACGGAGGAACGAACCAAAACGAGAGAACCACCGATATCACGAAACCTCAATGAAAGTTGTATTACATTGCGTGGCAGAGCAGAGAAAGAGAAGCGTGCGGATGAGTAGGTGTACAGAAAGTGAAAGTCACTGTATCATGACAAACTCGGTGGTCTTTATCAGGAAAAATAATGAGGTCCAACTATGGGGAAGGAATATGTGCTAAGACGGTTGATGCTGTCACTACATGTGTCGTTGCTATGTTAGGTCTAGAATTTGATTAGCATGTGATACGTTTGGTTGCCACTGGCCTCGTGAAGGCTCTTTTATATGAGGTTAGCTCAACGTGGGGTATTATTCCAGTTAGCAGCACCTCTTCTAGTCGTTTTGTACATCCGAGAGCAGTCGGCCAGTAGGAGAACTATTTTACACGATCCGATGAGACGTTTTGCAGTCCATTTGAGTCTTTAAAACGTCATGTCACACAGATGACTTGATTAGATAATGGGCCAGAATTGCCTCTCCAGTATAGCGTCATCCAGTGTTCTTTTGGAGATCGCTGCTGTTTACACCGCTATGCACCAGTCCTGTAAAAATAGGAGATTTTGGTCGGTATTGGATTGATATATCTTGAGCTCTTGAAGTATTTCACGGGTCGCGGGCTAAGCTCAGTGGTTACTGATCTAGGTTCTTGTCGGTTTTCGATTGTTGGATAATTCCTGCAAGCGAGATGTTGGAAACACGATCCGCTGGTAAGAGTGACGGAGACGGAGATCCGGATAATTGCGAGGATAAACCTGAATAGGGACCAGGAGGGGTGCAGTATCTGCTTGCAGTTCAGACCCATGCGCATCTGAATAGTGAATTTATTTATGCATGCAGGTGCTTAAAAACACAACATGATGCACGGTAAGAGATACAATAGGAATCGATGACACCTAGTTTTCCAAAATTCTTTGAGTTTTTGTCAGCACTTTCCCTTTTTTGGGTTTCTGTGTTTGTTTCTTGTATGCAAAACGACACACAACAAAAACAACAAAAAGTATAAAGAATCGAATGGAAATTGATGGTAGCGTTGAAAACCAGGAAAGATGTAGAGTTTGTGTTTGAACATGTTTAAACGTGACGTGACCTTCAGACGCGGTACGTTCAAAATTTAACCTCGCTATCGGTCTTTATATTCCTACAAGTTTTATACTTACTCAGTTCCAATTATTTCCTTCCAACCCGTAAAAACATTTTTATCATACCATCCAACTATTCGATAACTGATAAAACCTCTCTCGGATCCTCCGACGAGGACACCTTCCCGATGAGGTTAGATGAACCTGTGATGGCCCAAATGCCAGGTATCATTCAGGAAGAGTCCTTAGAACTAGGGAGATTGAAGGCTAAGGTTAACGCTCTCGGTGACCAGGTCGCTAAACTCAACGCCCTTATGTTGAACTACCCAGTTCACTTGGCGGCAGACCAAGCGATCAAAGTCTCCGAGCAGCAAATACTAGATACAGCAAGATTGTCACAGGCAGACGCGACTGCTTTGAAAAGGGTTATCCTCTGCGGACATTTCCCGGGCTCTTTAACCCCTGAGGAAATAACGAAGTTAATCTTTAAACATCTGGATACGACAGTTTTCAAGCCCGGCAAATGCTCGTGGCTTATTCCGAAGAAAAGAAAAACTCTCCTTGGCCTCGTAGTAGATATGGGGTCCCCTTCTACAGCTCGTAAGCTCATCACACTTGCTCCATTCCTGAAACGATCCTGCAAGGGTCTTAGAGGGGTGTCAGTCGATAAACCCCTTAACTTTAGGCTCCCGGTTCTAAAGCAGAACGCCCCCTCTTACCCATCGACAGACTCCAAGCTTCTCCGAAACGCTTTCGTACCGCTCATACGTCTGGAAACTGACGTGACCCACTCACAGCTCATCTCAACCCAAGTTTTCCCACTAAACGAGACAGTGGTGCAGTGGCATGCAGCTCGGCGAACACGAGTCTATGCTATGCACACTCAGAGATCAACCGTAGAGAAAAGAAGTCGGTGCTTACGGACCACAATCCAGATAATGCGAACCCGGACCAGAGCGATCAGGGCCTCTCCGGAGTAAAATAGGGCCTACTGAATGATCCCCTTGGCCTAGAAAGTAACATAGTAACAGGGAAAATATCGCCCCAGTTGCCTGTTAACACCGCACAGAAACTCAAGACTGTACCTCCAACCCTCCCAAAGCCTACCAAGTTTTCTGAAGCTCTTCCTTTCCTCCCAACTTCCGTATCCTTCCCCAACACGAGATCAACTTTTCGGATGGGGGCTCCGGAGGGTCGTCTTCCAGAAAGGCGGCAAAACCAAGGTCGCCCATTCGGGAAACCCCCGCCCTTCCTGCACGCAGTTCTACAACAGAAACCCCGACAGATAGCACCCAGGGTTCTTCCCCTTATGTCCCCATCAACCAAAGCCATTAACGCCCTTCAACACCTTCTCTCCTCTCTTCTCCTCATGATGAGCAAATTTTTAAATGCTTTTGTTGCAACTGTCTTAGCCTCCCCAATAAGTTTATAGAAATGAGGCAGCTTACACTAGACAATAACCTAGACTTTTTACTACTGATAGAAACATGGCTCACGGTGGACTTTGCCGATGGCGAAGTAACCTTATCAGGCTATTCCCTTATTAGAAAAGACTTCACCCGCGAAAGAGTAGGTGGAGTTATAATTTATTTTAAGAACCATCTCCGTCCTCCAATCTTCATAAACACGGATCCTATCCCTCTCATAGATAGTCTGTGGATTTTTTTCAGATCTCCAAGACGATCAACTTCCTGATATACTTAGTCTATCGCCCACCTAGTCTACCGCCCACTCAATGCTCAAGAGGGCAGGTAGCCGATGGCATCCAATGTGAACCTTGCTACGCATGGTTTCACCAGGATTGCGGGAAACTCCTACGGGACCTATATAACAATTACTGTGAAGTTAAGAGGCTTATCTGGGTCTGCCTGGCATGTTGGGAGGTAATATGCAGGATGAGGGTCACAGAAAGGCAAATAACGGTAGAACCGCCAGAGATAAATAGCCGACAGGAAGAATCCCTGAGGAGTTCAAAGGAAGAGGAGGAATCAAGTACTGAAGTGTTACCCCTTAACTGCGGTGGTGACTTTCCCCTCCCGAGGAGGAGGGAAATGTCAACAACTAAGGGGCAGAACAGACCGCAGAGCTAAAAGAGAGTCCAGAAAAGCGACGGGAGTCGGTGAATAGACCAAGACGGTAGTTGAGCTAGAGGGGAACAAACGCAAGAAGAAAAACAGGAAACCCAGTGGTGCTAAAGACAAAAAGCAACAAAGCAACAGAAAACTGTCGGACTAGATAAGAGATTAGAAGACATGAAGGATAGGATGTCAGCTTTGGAAAGAGAATTTCACAACATAGCGAAAACCTTGTCCGACCTCCAGCGGGTAAGTAAATTGGCCTTGGGAAGATATAGGAATGTTGTTGTCAGAGGAGTTCCTGAACCCTTCATGAATGAGGGGCGCATGATGGACCGAGCCACGAGATATCACGTGGTAAACCTACTTAGGTGTGCCAACTTGCCAGGCCATGTGGCTATCAAAAGGATACTGCGTCTAGGAAAATGGCAGGCTAGCAGCAGCAGGGAAAGGGAACCCAGACCTGTCTTAGTTGAGTTCACCAACCCGAGGCACAGGGACTGGTTTATTGCTGTGGCTGACAAAATTAGGACTGTCACAAAAGGAGGTCTGAAGGTACAACCTGACGACGGCGGGCAACGCAGGGAAAATCAGCAGCATACCTACAAGCATCACCGGGCTTCAAGACCGGGACACTAAAGCATCCACTACTGTTGGTAGAAAGGCTACAAGGGTCGCCTGAGAGGCGCATTTCAGGAGATACCCCTGTAACAATTGTGCATCCAGATAAGAGTCCGTTAACCATTAGTCGTGGAACATCCCTGGCGGGCTTAAAAGCGCCGGAGCTGCCGATCAGAAAAAGGTCCCACATCGAAGTGGACCGAAATGGCAAAGCCCTCCGACCAAAAAACGGTCGGGGTGCTCGGACCTAGATTCCGAGTCACACCACAACTCGCCTGATAGGCCATATATCCAGGGGGGTTTGGGACTACTTGTCACCCATACTAATGCGGCAAATATAAGGAACAAGTGGACGGAGCTTAAGGAGCGCTCTCAGGGAACAGATGTGATTGCAATCACTGAAACGTGGCTGCGATCCGATCAGAGCATAATAGCCCAATGCCCCACGGGCTACATTGAAACCAGGGCTGATCGGCGGTGGTGCCCTCCTGCTAGTGGGACAGCACTATGAGCAATATGATGGGCCGCGGATAATCACACCAAACCTCCAGGTGGTGACGACCATAGTGAAATTACCCTACAGGGAAATAGCCATCTTATGCTGTTTTTGCAGCCCTATATCCTCACGCAGTGAAGATGAAACTCTAGTGGCTCCGGGGATTAGCAAATCCCGTCGGAGCATACTACTTTTGGGGGACCTTAATGCTCCTGAGGCTAACTGGGAGGCCGGTACTGCCCCAATAGGCAGTTTCGGTGAACTCCCAGTAGGTATGGCAAGAAAAAACCCAGATCCAGCATGTCAACCAACAAACGCGCTGGAGAGAAGGGCAAAACCCATCGACCCTTGACCTTGTTATAACTGGGTTCACGTCAGAGATTGAGAGTCTAGAGATCCAGGAACCGATTGGGAAGAGCAATCACGGGTTCCTGAAGTTTCGAATGAGTCTAGGGGGGTGGGGGCAACCCGTACCCGATAAATATCGGTGCCAATGGCATCGAATAAACCCTCGGGACATCCAAGATAGGACTGAAAGGCTTAATTGGACGTCAGAGGGGGAGTTCGACCCGATGTACGTCAACCAATTCTCACTTGAGTGACGCGTAGCCAAACCGATACGAATCCCGAAGGAAAAACACAATTGATCCGTAATGTTCTACGGTACTGAATTAACGAAATCATTACAAAATGTACAACAAAGCAAACCTCAAATATGCGGCCGGGAGCGCTCAAGCAAGCGAGCCAAATGAGATATTCAGAGAGAGACAAACAGTTGCTCCCGTTCTCAAACCACGCCAAATGTGCCGGGCATCCGAATTAACAGATAAATAATGATGTATGGTGTTCGTGATCGAGAAATGTCAATATAAAAGAAACACTCCATAAATCATTATGCGTTCGGAAGGATTTTCAAAAAATTCAGCGTGAAATACACCCGGTAGCCGACCGATGGGATCTGGTAAAAAGAACCTCCTAAGGTTTACAGATCAGGTGGCACCCCTTAAAAGGGTTAGGAGGCATGGGACGCCCCCGTGGTGGCGGGCTTGTCTAGAGAGAGCGCTCAGACGCAAAGGGGCAGCTTGGAGACGCTACATGCAGAACAGAGGACACAGATCTCTGTTGCACTACAAGGTGGAACGTCAACGAGCAACTCACCTCCAAAACCAGTGTCGACAAGCGTACGAGATGCGACTGGCACAGAGTGCGCGGAGGAACAAGAATTCATACTTCAACTACGTGCAATCCAAATCCCCGCTCCGAAGAGAGGTAGGGTGCGTTAAAAACGCACAGGGGGACAGAGAAACGGCAGCAGCTGGAAAAGAAGAGGCATTATTCTGCTTCTTTCAGCAGGTATACCGTCAGGATTCAGGTGCACCGGGACAGCAAGGGGCAGGGTGCAGCCAACCACGTCCATGGGTGATGACCCTGTTACGCCTGCTTGAGTTAGTAATTACTTACTTTTAACCGCCTCAGTTATTGTGACGCACATTTGTACTCTTTATAGAAGCCATCAAG
>UZAN01000305.1:0-10968 GCA_900618425.1 Echinostoma caproni | reverse complement strand
AATGGTAAAACAGGCGAACTAAATGGATCCGAATAATCTGTTTAGAAAGTAGTCACAGCTACCTGGTTTGCATGTGCAACGAGGTTTCTTCAAATGATTCGGGCGAAACGTGGTGGGTAATAATTCTGCTAGTGAATAAGTGGTCACGCCAACAAATTCGAGCGAAGACGAGGTGAGGAGTAATTCGAATAGTAAATAAGTGGTCACAGACTTCTAGGAGTATGTACCAAGATGGAATGTGTTCCACAGATACAGCTTTGAAGCTGAATCGATGTACTGCTAGGAGTATGTACCAAGATGGAATGTGTTCCACAGATACAGCTTTGAAGCTGAATCGGTTAGGAGTATGTACCAAGATGGAATGTGTTCCACAGATACAGCTTTGAAGCTGAATCGGTGCTAGATGGAATGTGTATAGAGATTCTGTTTAGAAAGTGGTCACAGGCACCTGGTTTGCATGTGCCATGATTGTAGGAGTATGTACCAATATGGAATGTGTTCCACAGATACAGCTTTGAAGCTGAATCGGTGCACTGATAGAGATTCTGTTTAGAAATTGGTCACAGGCACCTGGTTTGCATGTGCCACGAAGTTTAGTCAACAGATTCCAGCGAAAACGTGGTGGGGATTAATTCCTTAGTAAATAAGTGGTCACAATACTTCTAGGAGTATGTACCAAGATGGAATGTGTTCCACAAGTGAATAAGTGGTCACAATACTTCTAAAGTATGTACCAAGATGGAATGTGTTCCACAGATACAGCTTTGAAGCTGAATCGGTGTATTGTGTATGTACCAAGATGGAATGTGTTCCACAGATACAGCTTTGAAGCTGAATCGGGGTACTTATGTACCAAGATGGAATGTGTTCCACAGATACAGCTTTGAAGCGGGATCGGTGTACTGACAGATATGCTGTTTAGAAAGTGGTCACAGGCACCTGGTTTGCATGTGCCACGAAGTTGAGTTAACAAATTCGAGCGAAGACGAGGTGGGGAGTAATTCAAATAGTAAATAAGTGGTCACACTGAATCTACAGATTCGAGCGAAGACGAGGTTGGGAGTAATTCAAATAGTGAATACGTGGTCACAATAATTCTAGGAGTATGTACCAAGATGGAATGTGTTCCACAGATACAGCTTTGAAGCTGAATCGATGTACTGTCTAAAGTATGTACCAAGATGGAATGTGTTCCACAGATACAGCTTTGAAGCTGAATCGGTGTGCTGTAAATGTACCAAGATGGAATGTGTTCCACAGATACAGATTTGAAGCTGAATCGGTGTACTGATGGAGATTCCCTGTTAAAGTTGTTCACAGGGTCCTGGTTTAGATGTATCACGATGATCAGTCAAAAGATTCGAGCGAAAACGAGGTGATGCGTAATACAAATAATAAATAAGTGAGCACAAAACTGCTAGGAGTATGTACCAAGATGGAATGTGTTCCACAGATACAGCTTTGAAGCTGAATCGGTTTAGGAGTATGTACCAAGATGGAATGTGTTCCACAGATACAGCATTGAAGCTGAATCGGTGAACTGATAGAGATTCCGTTTAGAAAGTGGTCACAGGCACCTGGTTTGCATGTGCCACGAAGTTGAGTCAACAAATTTGAGCGAAGACGAGGTGAGGTGTACGGTTTGCATGTGCCACGAAGTTTAGTCAACAGATTCGAGCGAAGACGAGGTTGGGAGTAGATTTGCATGTGCCACGAAGTTTAGTCAACAGATTCGAGCGAAGACGAGGTGGGGAGTAATGGAAATAGTAAATAAGTGGTCACAATACTTCTAGGAGTATGTACCAAGATGCATTGTGTTCCGCAAATAGTAAATAAGTGGTCACAATACTTCTAGGAGTATGAACCAAGATGGAATGTGTTCCAAATAGTAAATAAGTGGTCACAATACTTCTATGAGTATGTACCAAGATGGAATGTGTTCCACAGATACAGCTTTGAAGCTGAATCGGTGTACTCATAGAGATTCTGTTTAGAAAGTGGTCACACGCACCTGGTGTGCATGTGCCACGAAGTTCACTCAACAGTTTCCAGCGAAAACGTGGTGAGCAGCCATTCAAATAGTAATAAAGTGATCACAAAACGTCTAGCAGTATGTACCAAGGTTCCACAGATACAGCTTTGAAGCTGGATCGGTGTAGTGATAGAGATTCTGTTTAGAAAGTGGTCACAGCCACCTGGTTTGCATGTGCCACGAAGTTCAGTCAACAAATTCGAGCGAAGACGAGGTGGGGAGTAATTCAAATAGTAAATAGGTGGTCACAGTCAACAGATTCGAGCGAAGACGAGGTTGGGAGTAATTCAAATAGTGAATAAGTGGTCACAATACTTCTAAGAGTATGTACCAAGATGGAATGTGTTCCACAGATACAGCTTTGAAGCTGAATCGGTGTGCTGATAGAGATTCTGTTTAGAAAGTGGTCACAGGCACCTGGTTTCCATGTGCAACGACGTTGAGTCAAATTATTTGAGCGAAAGGTGGTGAGTAATACCTAAGCAAGTGAATAATTGGTCACAATACTGCTAGGGGTATGTACCAAGATGGAATGTGTTCCACAGATACAGCTTTGAAGCTGAATCGGGGTACTTATGTACCAAGATGGAATGTGTTCCACAGATACAGCTTTGAAGCTGAATCGGTGTGCTGATAGAGGTTCCGTTTAGAAAGTGCTCACAGCTACTGTTTTGCATGTGCCACGATGTTTAGTCAAATGATTCGAGCGAAACGTGGTGTGTAATAATTCGGCATGTGCCACGAAGTTTAGTCAAATGATTCGAGCGAAACGTGGTGGGTAATACTTCTGCCATTTGTGCCACGAAGTTTAGCAACAGATTCGAGCGAAGACGAGTTGGGGAGTAATTCAAATGATACAATAAGTGGAGTCAACAGATTCGAGCGAAAACGTTATGAGGAGTTATTCAAATCGTATATAAGTGATCAGAATACTTGTCCACAGATACAGCTTTGAAGCTGAATCGCTGTACTCATAGAGATTCTGTTTAGAAAGTGGTCACACGCACCTGGTTTGCATGTGCCACGAACTTCACTCAACAGGTTCGAGCGAAAACGTGGTGAGCAGCAATTCAAGTAATAATTAAGTGATCACAATACTTCGAGGAGTATGTACCAAGATGGAATGTGTTCCACAGATACAGCTTTGAAGCTGAATCGGTGCTGGAGTATGTACCAAGATGGAATTGTTCCACAGATACAGCTTTGAAGCTGAATCGGTGTACTGATGGAGAGTCACAGGCACCTGGTTTGCATGTGCCACGAAGTTGAGTCAACAAATTCGAGCGAACACGGGGTGGGGAGTAATTCGGATAGTACATGTGCCACGAAGTTTAGTCAACCAATTCGAGCGAAGACGAGGTGGGGAGTAATTCAAATAGTAAATAAGTGGTCACATTACTTCTAGGCGTATGTACCAAGTGTTCCACAGATACAGCTTTGAAGCTGAATCGGTGTAGTGATAGAGATTCTGTTTAGAAAAAGGTCACAGGCACCTGGTTTGCATGTGCCACGAAGTTTAGTCGACAGATTCGAGCGAAGACGAGGTGGGGAGTAATTCAAATAGTACATAAGTGGTCACAATACTTTAAGGAGTATGTACCAAGATGGAATGTGTTCCACAGATACAGCTTTGAAGCTGAATCGGTGCTGGTGTATGTACCAAGATGGAATGTGTTCCACAGATACAGCTTTGAAGCTGAATCGGGGTACTTATGTACCAAGATGGAATGTGTTCCACAGATACAGCTTTGAAGCTCAATCGGTGTACTCACAGAGATTCTGTTTAGAAAGTGATCACATGCAACTGGTATGCGTGTGCCACGAAGTTCACTCAACGGGTTCGAGCGATAACTTGGTGAGGAGTAATTCAAATAGTAATTAAGTGATCCTAATATCCCTAGGAGTTATACCAGGATGGAATGTGTTCCACAGATACAGCTTTGAAGCTGAATCGGTGTACTCATAGAGATCCTGTTTGGAAAATGCACCAAGATGGATGGTTTCCACAGATACAGCTTTGAAGCTGAATCGGTGTACTGATAGAGATTCTGTTTAGAAAATGATCACAGGCACCTGGTTTGCATGTGCCACGAAGTTCAGTCAACACATTCGAGCGAAGACGAGGTGGGGAGTAATTCACATAGTAAATAAGTGGTCACAATACTTCTAATAGTATGTACCAAGATGGAATGTGTTCCACCTTGAAGCTGAATCGGTGTAGTGATAGAGATTCTGTTTAGAAAGTGGTCACAGGCACCTGGGTGCATGTGCCACGAAGTTGAGTCAACAAATTCGAGCGAAAACGTGGTGAGGAGTAATTCGTATAGTAAATAAGTGGTCACAATACTTCTAGGAATATGTACCAAGATGGAATGTGTTCCACAGATACAGCTTTGAATCTGAATCGGTGTACTGATAGAGGTTCTGTTTAGAAGGTGGTCACAGCTAACTGCTTTGCATGTGCCACGAAGTTTAGTCAAAGGATTCGAGCGACAACGAAGTGGGGAATAATTTAAAATTTGCATATGTGGAGTCAACAGATTCGAGCGAAAACGTTATGAGGAGTTATTCAAATCGTATATAAGTGATCAGAATACTTCTAGGAGTATGTACCAAGTTGGAATGTGTTCCACAGATACAGATTTGAAGCTGAATCGGTGTACTGATAGAGATTCTGTTTGATGTTTCCACAGATACAGCTGAAGCTGAATCGGTGTACTGATATGATTCTGTTTAGAAAGTGGTCACAGGCACCTGGTTCGCATGTGCCACGAAGTTTAGTCAAAACTTCCTAGCGAAGACGAAGTAGGAAGTAATTCAAATAGTAAATAAGTGGTCACAATACTTCTAGGAGTATGTACCAAGACGGAATGTGTTCCAAAGATACAGCTTTGAAGCTGAATCGAGTAGTGATAGAGATTCTGTTTAGAAAGTGGTCACAGGCACCTGGTTTGCATGTGCCACGAGGTTTGGCAAACAAATTCGAGCGAAGACGAGGTGGGGAGTAATTCAAATAGTAAATAAGTGGTCACACTGAATCTACAGATTCGAGCGAAGACGAGGTTGGGAGTAATTCAAATAGTAAATAAGTGGTCACAATAGTTCTAGTAGTATGCACCAATGTGGAATGTGTTCCACAGATACAGCTTTGAAGCTGAATCGGTGTACTGATAGAGATTCTGTTTAGAAAGTGGTGTTCCACAGATACAGCTTTGAAGCTGAATCGGTGTACTGATAGAGATTCTGTTTAGGAAGTGGTCACAGGCACCTGGTTTGCATGTGCCGCGAAGTTTAGTCAACAGATTGGAGCGACAGTGGTCACAGGCACCTGGTTTGCATGTGCCACGAAGTTGAGTCAACAAATTCGAGCGCAAAAGTGGTGAGGATTAATTCGAGTTGTAAATAGGTGGTTACAATACTTCTCGTAGTATGTACCAAGATGGAATGTGTTCCACAGATACAGCTTTGAAGATGGATCGGTGAATGATAGAGTTCTGTTTAGAAAGTGGTCACAGGCACCTGGTTGAAGCTGAATCGGTATACTGATAGAGATTCTGTTTAGAAAGTGGTCACAGGCACCTGGTTGGCATGTGCCACGAAGTTTAGTCAACAGATTCGAGCGAAGACGAGGTTGGGAGTAATACAATTAGTAAATAAAGGGTCACAATACTTCTGAGAGTAATACCAAGATGGAATGTGTTCCACAGATACAGCTTTGAAGCTGGATCGGTGTACTGATAGACTACCAATATGGAATGTGTTCCACAGATACAGCTTTGAAGCTGAATCGGTGTACTGATAGAGATTCTATTTAGGGAATGTGTTCCACAGATACAGCTTTGAAGCTGGATCGGTGTACTGATAGAGATTCCGTTTAGAAAAGTGGTCACAGGCACCTGGTTTGCATGTGCCACGAAGTTGAGTCATAGAGATTCTGTTTAGAAAATGGTCACAGGCACCTGGTTTGCATGTGCCACGAAGTTTAGCAGGAGATTCGAGCGAAGACGAGGTTGGGAGTAATTCGATAGTGAATAAGTGGTCACAATACTTCTAAGTGTATGTACCAAGATGGAATGTGTTCCACAGATACAGCTTTGAAGCTGAATCGGGGTACTTATGTACCAAGATGGAATGTGTTCCACAGATACAGCTTTGAAGTTGAATCGGTGTACTGATAGAGATTCTGTTTAGAAAGTGGTCACAGGCACCTGGTTTGCATCTGCCACGAAGTTGAGATAGAGATTCTGTTTAGAAAGTGGTCACAGGCACCTGGTTTGCATGTCATCGGTGTACTGATAGAGATTCTGTTTAGAAAGTGGTCACAGGCACCTGGTATGCATGTGTTCGGTGTACTGATAGAGATTCTGTTTAGAAAGTGGTCACAGGCACCTGGTTTGCATGTACCAACGGTGTACTGATAGAGATTCTGTTTAGAAAGTGGTCACATGCACCTGATATGCATGTGCCATGAAATTTATTCAACAAATTCGAGCGAAGACGATGTGGGCAGTAATTCAAATAGTGAATAAGTGGTCACAATATGTCTAGGAGTATGTACCAAGATGGAACGTTCCACAGATACAGCTTTGAAGCTGGATCGGTGTAGTGATAGAGATTCTGTTTAGAAAGTGGTCACAGCCACCTGAGTGCATGTGCCACGAAGTTGAGTCAACAAATTCGAGCGAAGACGAGGTGAGGAGTAATTCGCCATGTGCCACGAAGTTTAGTCAAAAGATTCGAGCGAAGACGAGGTGGGGAGTAATTCAAATAGTGAATAAGTGGTCACAATACTTCTGGGTGTATGTACCAAGATGGAATGTGTTCCACAGATACAGCTTTGAAGCTGAATCGGGGTACTTATGTACCAAGATGGAATGTGTTCCACAGATACAGCTTTGAAGCGGGATCGGTGTACTGACAGATATGCTGTTTACAAAGTGGTCACAGGCACCTGGTTTGCATGTGCCACGAAGTTGAGTGAGATATGCTGTTTAGAAAGTGGTCACAGGCACCTGGTTTGCATGTGCCACGAAGTTGAGTTAACAAATTCGAGCGAAGACGAGGTGGGGAGTAATTCAAATAGTAAATAAGTGGTCACACTGAATCTACAAATTCGAGCGAAGACGAGGTGGGGAGTAATTCGAATAGTAAATAAGTGGTCACAATACTTCTAGGAGTATGAACCAAGATGGAATGTGTTCCAAATAGTAAATAAGTGGTCACAATACTTCTAGGAGTATGTACCAAGATGGAATGTGTTCCACTATACAGCTTTGAAGCTGGATCGGTGTAGTGATAGAGATTCTGTTTAGAAAGTGTCACAGGCACCTGGTTTGCATGTGCCACGAAGTTTAGTCAACAGATTCAAGCGAAGACGAGGTGGGGAGTAATTCAAATAGTAAATAAGTGGTCACAATACTTCTAGGATTAGTACCAAGATGGAATGTGTTCCACAGATACAGCTTTGAAGCTGGATCGGTGTACTGATAGACCCAAGATGGAATGTGTTCCACAGACACAGCTTTCAAGCTGGAATCGGTGTGATAGAGATTCTGTTTAGAAAGTGGTCACAGGCACCTGGTTAAGGCTGAATCGGTGTACTGATAGAGATTCTGTTTAGAAAGTGGTCACAGGCACCTGGTTTGAACGTGCCACGTAGTTCCTGAATCGGTGTACTGATAGAGATTCTGTTTAGAAAGTGGCCACAGGCACCTGGTTTGCAATTGCAGGTGAATCGGTGTACTGATAGAGATTCTGTTTAGAAAGTGGCCACAGGCACCTGGTTTGCATTTGCCGCGATCGGTGTACTGATAGAGATTCTGTTTAGAAAGTGGTCACAGGCACCTGGTTTGCATTTGCCACGAGGTTTAGTCAACGGATTCGAGCGAAGACGAGGTGGGGAGTAATTCATATAGTAAATAAGTGATCACATTAATTCTAGGAGTATGTAGCAAGTGTACTGATAGAGGTTCTGTTTAGAAAGTGGTCACAGCTACCTGGTTTGCATGTGCCACGGAGTTTAGGTACTGATATAGGGTTCTGTTTAGAAAGTGGTCACAGCTACCTGGTTTGCATGTGCCACAAAATTTTAGTCAAATGATTCGAGCGAAACGTGGTGGGTAATAATTCGGCAGTTAATAAGTGGTCACGATATTTAGTCAAATGATTCGAGCGAAACCGTGTTAATAATTCTGCTAGTTAATAAGTGGTCACGATACTTGTGGGAGTATGTACCAAGATGGAATCTGCTAGTTAATAAGTGGTCACGATACTTGTAGGAGTATGCACCAAGATGGATTGTGTTTCACAGATACAGCTCGAAGCTGAATCGGTGTACTGATAGAGATTCTGTTTAGAAAGTGGTCACAGGCACCTGGTATGCATATGCCGCGAAGTTCAGTAAACAGATTCGAGCGAAGACGAAGTGGGGAGTAATTCAAATAGTAAATAAGTGGTCACAATTGCCACGAAGTTGAGTCAACAAATTCGAGCGAAAACGTGGTGAGGAGTAATTCAAATAGTACATAAGTAAGCACACTGCTTCAAGCGGTATGTACCAAGATGGAATGTGTTCCACAGATACAGCTTTGAAGCTGAATCGGGGTACTTATGCACCAAGATGGAATGTGTTCCACAGATACAGCTTTGAAGCTGAATCGGTGTACTGATCGAGGTTCTGTTTAGAAAGTGGTCACAGCTACCTGGTTTGCACATGATTCGAGCGAAAACGAGGTGAGGAGTAAGTTAAATAATGCATAGGTGGTCACAA
This sequence comes from Echinostoma caproni, assembly GCA_900618425.1. Taxonomy (NCBI): domain Eukaryota; kingdom Metazoa; phylum Platyhelminthes; class Trematoda; order Plagiorchiida; family Echinostomatidae; genus Echinostoma; species Echinostoma caproni. Next base: position 2,167 of record UZAN01000305.1, on the reverse strand, counting down.
TAGCGATTCGAGCGAAAACGAGGCCGGTTTACTGGTTTGCATGTGCCACGATGTTTAGTCAAATGATTCGAGGGAAAACGAGGTGAGGAGTATGAAAAAATGCATAAGTGGTCACAATACTTGTAGGAGTATGTACCAAGATGGATTGTGTTCCACAGTACAGCTTTGAAGCTGAATCGGTGTACTGATAGAGGTTCTGTTTATAAAGTGGTCACAGCCACATGCATAAGTGGTCACAATACTTGTAGGAGTATGTAGCCAAGATGGATTGTGTTCCACAGATGGCTTTGAAGCTGAATCGGTGTACTGATAGAGATTCTGTTTAGAAAGTGGTCACAGGCAACTGGTACGCAAGTGCCGCAAAGTTCAGTCAAAAAATTCGAGGGAACAAGAAGTGGGGAATAAATCAAACAGCAAATAAGTGGTCACAATACTTCTGGAAGTATGTACCAAGATGGAATGTGTTCCACAGATACAGCTTTGAAGCTGAATCGGGGTACTATGTACCAGTGAATGTGTTCCACAGATACAGCTTTGAAGCTGAATCGGTGTACTGATAGAGATTCTGTTTGGAAAGTGGTCACAGGCACGTGGTTTGCATGTGCTACGAAGTTCAGTCAACAGGTAACAGCGAAAACGTGGTGAGGAGTAATTCAAAAAGTAAATAATTGGTCATGATAATTCAAGGAGTATCTTTTGGATCGAATGTGTTCCACAGATACAGCTTTGAAGCTGGATCGGTGAACTGATAGAGATTCTGTTTAGAAAGTGGTCACAGGCACCTGATTTGCATGTGCCACGAAGTTGAGTCAACAAATTCGAGCGAAAACGTGGTGAGGAGTAATTTTTGCATGTGCCACGAAGTTTAGTCAACAGATTCGAGCGAAGACGAGGTGGGGAGTAATTCTAATAGTAAATAAGTGGTCACAATACTTCTAGGAGTATGACCCAAGATGGAATGTGTTCCACAGATACAGCTTTGAAGCTGAATCGGTGTACTGATAGAGAATGACGGTGTGCGGAGTAATTCAAATAGTAAATAAGTGGTCACAATACTTCTAGCGAGGTTGGGAGTAATTCAAATAGTGAATAAGTGGTCACAATATGTCCAAGAGTATGTACCAAAATGGAATGGAATCGGTGTAGTGATAGAGATTCTGTTTAGAAAGTGGTCACAGGCACCTGGTTTGCATGGTCCACGTTACTGATAGAGATTCTATTTAGAAAGTGGTCACAGGCACCTGGTTTGCATGTGCCACGATAGTTTAGTCAACAAATTCGAGCGAAGACGAGGTGGGGAGTAATTCAAATAGTAAATAAGTGATCACAATACTTCTAGGATTGCGAAGACGAGGTGGGGAGTAATTCAAATAGTAAATAAGTGGTCACAATACTTCTAGGAGTAGTACCCACTTTCGAGCGAAAACGTGGTGAGGAGTAATTCAAATAGTAATTAAGTGATCACAATATCTCTAGGAGTTATACCAGGATGGAATGTGTTCCACAGATACAGCTTTGAAGCTCAATCGGTGTACTCATAAAGATTCTGTTTAGAAAGTGGTCACAGGCACCTGGTGTGCATGTGCCACGAAGTTCACTCAACATGTTCTGTTTAGAAAGTGGTCACAGGCACCTGGTGTGCATGTGCCACGAAGTTCACCCAACAGGTTAGAGCGAAACGTAGTGAGTAATAGATGTGCAAGTGAATAATTGGTCATGATACTTCTAGGAGTATGTACCAAGATGGAGTGTGTTCCACAGATACAGCGTTGAAACTGAACCGGTGTACTCATAGAGATTCTGCTTAGAAAGTGGTCACATGAACCTGGTTTCCATCTGCCACGAAGTTCACTCAACACGTTCGAGCGATACCGTGGTGGGCAGCAATTCAAATACTAAGTAGGTGATCACCAATACTTCGAGTATGTACCAAGATGAAATGTGTTCCACAGATACAGCTTTGAAGCTGAATCGGTGTACTGATAGAGATTCCGTTTAGAAAGTGGTCACAGGCAGCTGGTTTTCATGTGGCGGAAGGTTTAATCAAGAAATTCGAGCGAAGACGAGGTAATGACTAATTCATTTAGTAAATAGGTGGTCAAAATATTTCTAGAAGTATGTACCAAGATGGAATGTGTTCCACAGATACAGCTTTGAAGCTGAATCG